>JAXQQM020057991.1:0-108563 GCA_034641835.2 Pinus albicaulis
GTGGCCCACTATTTCTCAAAACTATCAAATGACGGATATCAACATCTAAATTTTCCCGAAAGGAGTTAAAGGAAGAAGATATAAAAGTAAACCGTAGGGTATGGATGCTTAGTGACAATTTTCGAAGAATGGTTAAGAGTTTCCTCTTCCCCTTTCTCTTCAACAATCACCATAGGTTGTTTCTGATTTTCTGGTATTACAGTCCTTCCTTATCTCAATTGAATATCATGAACTCCAACTGGAATAGACTGGTATTTGAATGGCAAAGGCGGGTTTGTTACATGGATCATTTGCACTGCTTTATTATTATTATTAGGATTGGGCGTAGGTTGAGCAGGCAATTGAGGAGGTCGGAAGGGTGGAGGTAACGATAATGGGGTAGTCTGACTCGGAAGTTGAGGCATTGGATAAGGTACGTGTGTAGATGGATATGGTTGCATAGGTGGCTGGTAGGAATATGGAGAATGAGTTGGGCCTTTCCAACCCTATTGCCATGGTTGGGAAGGCTGCCCATGCTGATACTGATTTCCATACTGCCACTGTTGATGAGAGTTAGGATATGAATATGCATGTGGATTATAACCAAAATAGTGTGGAGGAAATTCAGGAGCCATACCTGCACCTACCTGAGACCAATGTCTTCTTGCTCCCATAGCATACAATTGTTCAGCTTCAAGTTGCCCCCCTGTAAATACTGCTTTAAGTCCAGGTATAGAGGGACATTTTTCTTTGATATGGTCTTCTACACAAATATCACACTTATTAGTTTCTTTCAAGTTAAGAGGGAATTATTTAGGGGGATGCTTTTCTCTACATTTAGGACAGAAAATACATAATGACTCTTGTTCCCTCATAAGTTTTTGTTGAAATTTTAAAGAGTCTAACTGTTTAGTAACAATGTTCATTATATCAATTTTCATGTTTTCCATTTTATTTTCCAGTCCAATAATCATAGCATCAGTAGATTTAGTTTTTCTATTTTTATTTCGAGTTCCTCTACCAGATCTATACTGATTCCTTGAAAATTTCCGGCATAATTCACAAATTTGATCAAAATTTTGCTGAGAAATATCACCTTGTCCTAACAGATTCAAATTGTTTCTAGCATTATCAGTAAGTCCTCTTAAGAACAAGGTTCTAATAGTGTTGGGATCAAGCCTAAGTTTTGACCTTTGTAAAATATACAAAAATCTTTCCAAATAATCTTGAAGCATTTCATCATCATCTTGTATGATTGTAAAAATTTCATCCTGCATGTCCCGAGTTTTACAATATTCTTGATATTTAGACAAAAATACCCTCCTCATCTGGTCCCAGAAAGTTATGGTGTTTCCTCCTAACCCCATAAACCGGCCCAAAGTTGAGTCCTTGAGGGTAACAGGAAATAATCTTAACTTCTGATCCTCAGTTGCATAATCATAACTTCTACACAAAATATCGAACTCAAATAGAAAAGAGTCAAGGTCTTCATGAACTTTACCATGGAAATGAGGGAGAGATGATAGTGGAATATTCTTCATCTGTGACATAGTGTCAGGATCCACAATTGGAAACACAAAAGTAGATTGTCCTTCACTTACCTGGTTATCACCAGTCCCTTCCAAATGATCTCCTTGGTCTACCATTGTTTCCTTCTTGCTTGTACTGCTTTCCACAGGCTGATCCACACTTGAGCTGTTAGTACCAGAATCTAGGTGGATTTTTACTGCGTGATGGGTTTGGATTGAATTGGGCTTCCTGCTTGCAGAAGGAGACCCAATGTGAGAAAAATTCTTTTGGCCCTTAGTGGGCTTCGAACCCTTACCTTTCCTAGGCATTCATCTCAAAAAAAGAAAGAAAAATATCAAAACAATTTCTAAAAAATGCTGTCAGAAATCAATCAACACCAGTAAAAAATCCTTCAAAAATACTTGCAAAAATAAAGTAAACTTACCTCTATTATACAATCAGAAAATTCTAACCAAATCAAATCGCCTCCTCAGCAACGACGCCAAAATGTTGGGTGCAGGAATTACACTTAAGTAAAAATCCTGAACACTTAATTGTCAACCCAGGGGACTCATAAAATTAGAGACGAAGCACAGATAATGCTAGAGATGGTGTGAATATTTCTGATATCAACTCCTACTTTTGAAAAGAAGAATTGTAGAATCAAACTTTAGAGAATAAAGAGGAAAATCAAACCATCAAAACAATCTGAGGCTAAAACAAGAAGAAATGTACTTGCAAAAGAGATTCAGAAATAAAGAGGAGAAATCACTCTAGCTAGATATTGATTAGCTACTGAGAATGTATTTCCTTTAGCAAAGACACCTTAGCAGTTTCCAACAAATGGGCCCTTTCAATCCTGCATATATAAAGATATCCTTCTTGCGAAAAATTAATCTTGCACTAGTGCAGTCTTCCTGCACTAGTACAGGAATCAACGATTTATGCAGAAAGTGTAAAGTAATGTCTTTAATAAAAAGGATTTTCTTTGTGAAAGGAATTTGAACTTTCTCAAGTCCGCAACACTCAGATCCAATACCAATAAACTGGTTCTTGTACTCAATCCGAGCTTCTTGCACCTTAACGTTTGATCCTTGAAATCAATGATTCATTACTGCAGTGTGATAAAACAAAATCATATATCAGGAAATACGAATATCTGTAGAGAATAAGAAAACAATATTTTTAATTAAGATATGACTGAAAGCAAGAAAGTTGTTAGAAGTAAGCTAGAAAGGCTTGCTGCACCATATTATCTAGCACTGGTGTGAGAACAGTTCTCTTGCTTGCACCAGGGAGAAACTAAAACAATGTGCAGAAAATAAATAATACACCAACATGCACTGGTGCAGGAACGAACTAGGCAAAGGAAATAAACCAGATCGTGTGGAAAATGAATAGCACACCAACATGCATTGGGGCAGGTAGCTCCTCCTGCTTGAACCAGTCAAGGGAAAGAAATCAACCGTGCAAAAATAACTTAACTACTTCACGCAACAGATCTGCTTCCACTCAAATAGAAATTCAATTACTGCAAATTAAATCACACTTGATAGTTTAAAACATAAATTACAAGAACAGCAAGGAGGGAGAACCTGCTAGATTGGCTGGGCCCTTAGCAAACACTACTTTGAACTAGCGCGTTTCCCTTTCAAACGAAAACGCTACTCTGAATTAATTCATCAAATATTTAAGCCAAAGGATAAAATGTACATAACATGAGGCGGAGCTCTTTGTATTAGATCTTTAAAGCAATTACATACATGATTATGTATCCATCCCAGATTTAGGTGATAACACCAAATAGTCCTGTTACCGCCTTCTGGTTCTATTCAATTCTCAAAAACATTGAACTTTTTGTCCTATTTACATTTCTGCTTATATAGCTCCTTTTGGCCGTAGGCCAAAAGGATCGTTTACCATTACATAGCCAATTACAGAAATCTTTATAACAAATTACATAACCGATTGCAGAATAAGCTTTCGGCCTTCAAAATTAAATCGCTTTTACAAAATAGGTCGCGGCTATCTCCAGTTGTCCGTCTCTCTTAAGTCCGATCTTAGCTACTCTTGATTTACCTGCTGTCATAGCTGGGAATCGGCTGCCTTCGGATATATCCTCATTGATTGTATACAAAACAGGTAGTCAACCCAAGTGATCCGGATTCGCTGCCAAGATTCACGGCGCTGGTGCTGGTGCGGGATTTGTTCTGCACTAGAAATTAGCAATCAAGATAAGTGATCATCTAATAAATAAAATAGGAGGTAACGATAAGTTACGAAAGTAATTCTAAGTAATAAATCATGTAATAGGTAGTTAATAAATGCTCAGATAAGTTAAAAATGTAAAATATGAATTTTATGCAAAATGTGTCATCGTTCTCGCACTAGTGTAGGATGAGGGCGCATAAGATAGATAAAACAGGGTAATGATTACAATTTGCAAAGGGAAGAATGGTAAAAAAAGAATGTAATTTAGACTCACAGTTCACACGAACATGAGCCTTGTTGAGAATATTTACTGCAATATGTGCTACTTATCTCCAAAGGGTATCGGGAGTTCCAGATTCATCAAGCATAGCACGAGCCATCTGTTGAACTATTCTATTCATTCTCTCTGCCACGCCATTTTGTTGTGGAATTCCAGCTACAAAAAAAATATCTTTTTATGCCATAATTTTCACAAAAATCAAAGAATTCATTTGATATATATTCTCCTCCTCATTCAGATGTAAGACATTTTATTTTTAGATCTAATTCATTTTCATCCAAAGCTTTGAAGATATTGAATTTTTCAAATTATTCATCTTTATGTTTTAGTAAACTGATCCAACACATTCTATAAAATTCATCAATAAATAGAATATAGTATTGTTCTCCATGAGGTGACTTTTTCCATACAGGACCACATATATCATTATGTATAAGTTCAAGAGGCTTATGTTCTGATCCTTCTTTCGTGTTGAATTTTGCCCTTATTTTCTTACCAAATTGGCATGATTTTCATATGGTACTTTCAGGAAAAGTGATGTTGGGTAGATCACAAAAAAATTTGAGTCTGCTAGATTTGCTTATTTCAGAGAAGCTCAAATGTCCCAATATTCTCGTACCAACTTCCTTGCATCCTAGCCGACTCCAATAATAAGCCTACAGGGGTTAAAGTGCACAATAATAAAATAAGGGGTTATACTCAACAACAATAAGTGACCATACTGACTATACTAGCAACATAGGGACCCAACAATCGTAATCAATATTTAGAGTTCTAGGATCTATTCCTCCTGTTCTTAAAGAGGGATCTCTCAAATTTTTGTTTGCAAAGGTTTATCTCGTGTGCTTAGAGTATGGATTTTAGACTAGTTATTAAGTGTAGGCGTTTATTGTTTGTTTGGTTGGATTGATACAGTAGAATATGTTAGGTATAGGAAAGATATATAGAGTGGAGAAACATCTGGTTAATTGGGAAATGGAGTCAAGAAGAGGTCATAACACACTCATTAATGGATATGGGATATCAGAGGGCAAATCTAACTTGGCCGCAGGATCCTTTGGTTTTTGGAATGAGATGGACATCAATGATTTGGAAAGAGAAGTTTAATTCTCAACAAAGGGAATTTGAAAACATAATTTTGAACAATAAAGAGCTTTTTGATAGACAGGGCTAACCATGAATTCTACAAATCACACCTTTAAACAAAAAATGATTTCAAAACAACTTTTAAAATGAAATCTAAGATTCGGGGAACACCCTATTTCCTCAAATATTTTATTTAAAATGACTTAGAAAACATAAAAGATTCACTGATAATTGCAGTCATAGAAGAGGGAACATCTAACACATCTATGATTATAACTATAAAGACCTTTGAGACAACTGTTTAAGTAAGGACAAGGGGAAATATTAGAACAGACCTCCTTGGCTCACTATAAACATAAAAAATTCAAAGGGAGACTTCAATAACAGCCTTTAAGTGGCAACATACAAGCAGGGAAAACCATAAGTCATGCTGAAACCAACTGTTCGAACTATTAAGGAAATAAACAAGCATGAGGACTAAAGAGAGAGATTAAAGACTCTAAAATACCTCAGAAGAAGAAAACATGAAACAGTGAAGGATGAACAGGTCTAAGGTGCTTCTAGGAGTCATTTCTTAGCCTAAAACTTTCAACCTACTGTAGTAAGAAATTATGGAACATAATGAAAACAGGGAAAAACATTAAACATTTCAGAATACTTCACCAACAGCCAAGCTCATGGATCCAATGATAGAGCCTTCTCAGTAACAAGTATGCAACAACATCAATAGGGCTTCCAAGACTTCAATTTCTTCTTCAACTTCAACAGACTATGTATTATTTCAGAGAGTTCCAATATTACAGCTAGTGATCAACCAACACCAACTCTTCTTCTGCAGTAGTATTTATAGAAGAAAGAGGAGGTGGAATCTGATAAAAAATCTCTAAAAATAATTAATACAGACTTAAATGGCTTCTCGGCCTTTTGGGGGCTCAATGAAGAAGCTTACATAGGTGTCTTATGTATTAAATTACTTATATTAATTATTGGGTTTGCTGGAAAAAATTTGTTGACTTCAAGGCTCCTTGTTATCCTTGTAATAACTTCTGCTGACAACTGACAATAAGTTCCTTTGGTTGAAATAACTGTTCAGCTGCATTGATGCAAAATACCTCCTGGTTTGGTAATAAGTTCGACTTTCCTTTGATTGCTTTCAGGCTGTAGGCAGCTCTGTGATGGCTGGGGAATTTAATTAGCCCCTGATGTGGCAGCGTATGCTTTCTGTCTGATAAAACTATCATGATTTTCTTTAAACTGTGTTTTAGGCTCTTGATAATCCATTTTAGCTGTAATCGCTATAGATCTGTCTTCGATTTTCTGTCGTGATATATTTTTGTCTTTGGCACTGATACTCTTTGATTTGTGTCTAATTCACTGTGTTTTTCTGGTATGCAGGGCTACGCAGGGGTGATATGGCATTAATGCCTCATGAATCATCGATGAAACGTGAATTCGAAACCTTCAAATGATTCTCTTTGATGGATTAGAGGCGGGAGGATCATCACCCTCTGCTTCTGAATTTTCTTCAAACACGATGAAAAATCATTTGAACCTTGCAAAATACGAAAAAGATTAGAAAATCTTGCATGTATAGGTTAACTCCATCAGAAGGTGCATGGAGAGAGCATGGCCATTGGATGGTGTCATCCAACGGTCGAGATTGATTTAGAGGAGGTCAGAGGAGAGCGAAAAGGAATTTGAATCGGAGCCGTTGATGGCGCAGAGATCGACGGTCGGGAGCGGAGGCGAAAAGTGAAAGCGGAGGAATCAGGGCGATGAATTGTGGGCTGTCGATCTGCAGATCAGATCGACGACGAAGATGCTCTAATGATCGCGCCGTATCCTGGTTAACCATCGGGCTTCTTTGGTGAGCGATCACTGTCGAATGAGCGGCCTTAGATCGGACGGTAGACATCAATATCGCGTCAGGTCCACGTTCGATCTTTAACGTGCAATGGACGGCGGTTTTGTGAACAGTGCTCAGGCCACGCATCAAGCGGTGTATGGAATCGCTGCAAAATGAAAAATACCACCCCGCTCTCAAAAGCGGTGCAATGGATACCGCGTGGTTTTGCAACGGTGAGTGGATGGCGAGGACCATCGGGCGATGGATTGCGCACCGTCGATCTGCAGATAAGATCGACTGTGGAGAGTGCTTTGAACTTTGGACCGGCGGAAAACCTTAGAAAATAATAAAATGCCCAAAGTTTCAAAATAACATAAGGTTTTAATATTTTCAGGGGCGGGATATATATAAAATATGGTTAGGCGCCCGGCTGCGGGGCCATGGGTTATATGGGAAAACATATGACCGAGGGTTTAGAAGGAAGGGCTAATCGGCATCGGGTGATGCGATAAGCGCTTGGAGGGCTGGAGCTCGGTTCCAGCACCAAGATGTATGGAAGGGAGGGTTAAAGACTTAGCCGAAGGGGGCTTAAGTCATAAAAAATGTATTTTTATGGATTTTTAATGGTTTTCAAAGGAGTTTGAGGGTTTCGATAGGGCAAAGCAAAGGACATAGGCCTTATCAAAGGGTTTTGATGAAGGGGAAAAAAGGGGAAAAACATGAGAAATGAAATATTTTATGTGGGAAGAAGGGGTTAAAATGGGGTTAGTTTTGGAAGGGGATGGAGAGGAAGAAAAGGTGTTTGCAGCAGTTTTTCTTCATGTAACGACAACATAATTTCTGAGTTGGAAAGGGGAAAAGCAGTGACGATTATCCAAAGGATAGGATATTATCAAAAGACTTTAAGCATCAACAATTTTTAGTAATGAAATTGTTTCTTGAAGGCTGTCCAAAAATCATTTAGCCACCACTTGATATGACATAATTTATAGGTGGCTAACACTAGTAACGGAAAGAAGAGAGCCTGTTTCTGAGACTCATTTGGCATCAGAACTACGGAATCTTTTCATTAGGATACCTTTGCTCCAAGCCATTAAAGAGATCCCCATTTGTACCAAGATTATTAAGGAAATTTTTCTCAAGAAACCCGAGAGGAAGAGATTGGAACCCCAAACTATTCAATTTGTTGGTAGGGTAGCAGAGTTAATGATGGGATGTGTGTCTGTGGAAAAATATACTGATCCCAGAAACCCTGTTGTCATAATTCAGATTGGTAATGTCCTTGTCTCTAATGTTCTTATAGACTTGGGGGCAGCCATTAATATAATCACTAAGCAAACCATGGATCAAATTCAGTTATCTCATCTTCGCCCTACTCCCACTGTGCTTGAATTAGCAGATAGATCCAAAATTAAGCTTGAAGGAGTATTGGACGATGTGATCATATCATTAGATTCTTAGGAATATCCTGCTGATTTCATTGTGCTTCAGCCAAAGAACCTAGTAGGAGGACATCCCTTGATCTTGGGTCGACCATGGCTTGCTACAGCCGATGCATATAATGGATGTCGTTCCGGAGATATGTATATTTCACATGGAGATTATAGGAAGAAAGTTACCTTATACCCCCCTGCCAGATCCATTCAGGACCTTCGAGACACTTTATGGTTGGAACAAAGTAGTGATGAGGAGACTCAGTCTATTTCTCTTATTCATCATTATATTGGGTCTTCGTAAGAAGATGAGATTCAAGATTTCCTGAAAAATCTAGACACTATGCCTAACTTTGAGCCTTTGAGCCAGATTTTTAGCCTAGATTTCCAAGAAAACCATGATTCTCATTCTTCTATACCGTTTTCTTTGACCACTCCTTTGAGTAATCCAGAGCTTGATGCTACTCTTGTTGAGATTAGGCCTGGTAATTCTTTGCATATCAATTCAGATTTAGACCCATCTCAGCAAGAGCAGCTTGTGAATTTGTTGCAAAACCATCTTAGTGCATTTTCTTGGGGCTATGAAGACATGAAGGATATCCCTCCTGAAACTTGTATACATCACATCTATATTCAGGAAGGAACTCGACCTGTCTGACAACCCCAAAGACGAATGAATCCAACTCTAAGAGATGTCATGAAAGAAGAAATATAGAAACTTTTAGATGCTGGTTTTATCTATCCTATTTCTGATAATCAGTGGGTCTCTCCATTAGTGCTAGTGCCTAATAAAGATGGAAGGTGGCGCATTTTTATTGATTATCGTGAATTAAACAAAGCCACTCTCAAAGATTACTTCCCTCTCCCTTTCATTGACCAGGTGCTTGATACCATTGCAGGAAAGAAATATTCCCCCTTTTTGGATGGTTTCAGTGGCTATAACTAGATACAGATTGCACCCGAAGATCAGGATAAAACTACTTTTACATGCCCATGGGGTACCTTTGCTTATAAAGTGCTTCCCTTTGGATTATGTAATGCTCCGACTACCTTTCAAAGGATGGTCTTGGCTGTTTCTGCTGATCTTGATTTTGTAGAAATTTATATGGATGACTTGTTGAGCTCCAAAAATTTTCTTTCTTCCACCACATTCCACTCCATTTCTTTTATCCATTATTAATCCCAGGTTCAAATGATCAATGAAATTAGTTAAAATTTATTTAAGAATGAATATCGTGGCTAACTTACTATGTTTTTATGGTTGTGTCATTGTGATACTTTTTGAACTGAAACTAGCTACAGAATGCAGACATTCTGTAGCTAGTTTCCAATTCTGTAGCCAGCTTCATGTTTATACAGGTTCCGGATGTCATCTTGAAGAAAAGCACACATGGGTGTATTCCAAGTCATGTTCTCATCATTTTTTTCCCTCCATGGAGATTGAATGGAATTCTGTACGTGGTTAAGCACGTGGAAACTCAAACTAGGAGGTAGACTCCTAACAGAATAAGGACAGTCCAGATTCTGTTACGTGATCATGATCAGAGTCCTAGTTTAGTTTCTATTAGGAAAGACAATAATCCCCGTATTATCTCAAGTTCTGTTATGTAAATTTTCTATAAATATGCTCGGGAAACCGAGAGACAAAGGTTAGATTTTGGTTAGATTTTATGGTTGACTGCTAGATCTTTGAAGTCCGAGAATACTCTGTTTTGAGGTGATTCCTCTTTAATGAAAGAAGCAACATTTCCTTGAACGCGTTGAGTCAATTTTGAGCTAGATTTCGTGCTACTCTGGTGGTAGAGGGCCCCTGCCTCCTGAGCGGCCTTGTTTATACAGTAGACAAGTGTTTTAGTCTCGCTTTTATTTCTAGTTTAAGTAGATTTCTGAAGCTTATGTTCATATTTGTTTATATTTACTATCACAGTCAAACTTACTCTAATCAACTCTTCCAAAATATCATTATGAAGAATGAGGCACAATTGTGATAGTGTAGGTTTAGTTGCATTTACTTTCGTTAGCTATCACAGTTAAGACTTACTCTAATAAACTTTTCGAAAATATCATTATGATGGATAAGGCATGACTGTGGTATTGTAGGTTTTAGTTGTTAAGTTTAAACCAAGTAGCATAGCCAATCTTACTCTTACAATGCTCTTCGAAAACATGATAACAATGAGTAAGAAGTAACTGTGGTGTCTTGGACTTTAGTTGTATTTGCTTTAAGTCTTTTGTTTATGTTCAATTGCTTTGAATAATAAAGCCATACTCGTTCTCACAAACTCTTCCAAAAAATCATTCATACTGAACGGGATGAACTGTAGAATTCCTTACGTTAGTTGCATGATAACTTAGTTATAGCACTCCGGAGGTAGAATGCATGTGGTTCAATTCTATCATTTCATTTGTAGTTTGATAATGGCTTTTAATTTAACACTGTTCACTGAAGACTAGTAGTACTCTAGTTTAGTCTGAACTTAGCTCACTGTGTTAACATTCCAATGTAGTTGCCATCCATTGCATTTCAAATTGTATTAGTTGTTAAATTTAAACACCACGGTCTTCATTATTTACAAAACTTCTTTTGTTCCAAACTCATACTAATACATAATTATCTAGACAGAAGATAGTATCAGTCTAAGGCCTGCAGTATTTTTGCAACCTTTTTACAATTTCACAAACAAGCCTCCTCTCAAAGACTATTCTAAAAATAAATCTATAACTTTTGTATGAGGCCTAGTGGTGCTAGATTGAGTTGCAGAACAAAGTTAGAAGCTAGTTTAGAATAAAAATCTTATGGTGCTACAAATGTTCTTTTCCAAATAGATTTTAATAGACCTTTAATCATGGATGAGATGTTGTAACATTGTAAGTTGATTGTTTGATTGTTTAGTTAGGAGAATTTCATTTACACTTAGCTGCCCATTTCTCAAGCTCTTCCAAAACATCTTTAATTAATGAATTGGACAAGTTAAGCTCATGTTGTGTTTTATTTTCTTGAAGTCATTATCAAGCTTTGTAATTTGCTAGCCATAGTTTAGGCTTTGTTTTGTTTCAGTATTTTCATTTGTCATTTGTCGTCCATAATTTAGGCTTCACTCTGTTTTTCAACCAGTAGCTTCTTTCCACCAGCATTTAGTTCTTTCCCTTGTGAACATAAAACCATAAAAAAATCCAAAAACATCATAAAACACTAGACACAACGTAGTGAGAAACAATTACCTAGGCACATACAGTGCACCACACTTCAGCAGTTTACCAACCCTGGTTGACAATTAATGAACTCAATTTAGGAGACTAGGTTGAGCACAAACATTTTGGTGCCGTTGGCAGGGAAGTGTAACTAGGTAGCCTTGTTTCTTAACTCCAAAAAAAAAATAAAAAATTATATGCGTAGAGAGAGAGATTCAAGGGGTAGATTCATAAGAAGTAGCAGCAGAAGCTTGATCACTAGAACACCACTTGTTTCATCTAGACCAAGAGCCAGTACACCTCCAACTCAAACCCATAATCCATCCTTTACTGATACTAGACTCCCAGAGGACTTAAGATCAGATATTCCATTAGAAAGACCTCCCATTTCATCCACTGAACCTGCCTTAGAAGAGGATTCAAGGACCTCTGTTAGAGACACAAACTTTTCCACTTCCTCAGAAGAATCAACTATGGCAGAAGAAGGGGGAGGAGGAGTCTTTAAGGGAGAACACACATTATTTGGATGAGGTAGAGGTAGAGGTAGAGGAGAAGGAGGTAGAGGTGTAGAAGGTGAAGGAGGTAGAGGAAGAGGTAGAAGAGAGATGGGAAGCTCTTTTGGGTTTCCTATAGTAGATGAAGAAACTAATACAACCATGAAAAACATTTCACCCTCTATCCTTCCAAACTTCTATGGACTTAAAACTGAAGATCCTGAAACCTTCCTATTTGAATTTGAAGTCCTATGTAGAACTTATGACTACTTACAAGATGCTAAAAAACTTAAACTATTTCCTTCAACATTGAAAGGAGCAGCATTGAAGTGGTTTATGAGTTTGATCAACAGTTCTATTAGGACATGGGAAGACATGAAACAAGAATTTCTAGAGAGGTATTTGGATTATTGTATGCCAATCAATCATAAGGAGGAAGTGTTTAAGATGTTACAAAAATAAGATGAAAACCTGGAAGATTTGTTGGAGAGATTTCATTACAACATCAAAAGAGAAAAAATGGAGAACTTAGATCAAGACACCTTAAAAGCTCTCTTGTTGAAGACAATTAGGGATGAATGGATGGATATCCTTAACATGATGGGAAAAGGGGATATATCTCAGCTCACATTACCTGAAATATCTGAGTTATGTATCAACCTTTCAAGAGGGAAATCTAAAATTGTGAAAGGACCAAGAGACCCTGCTCTTGCAAGGGTAAGTAAGTCTGCTTCTGGGACAGTAAGTAGGGCAGAGATAGGGCATATGCTTGATGAATTCAAATCTGATATCTTAGGGAGTCTTAGTGAACAAATAGACACCCTTAAGTTACAAAACAAGCAAAAAGCTGAATATGATGCTTTAGCAATCTTTTGTCCCAGATGTAGAAAGAAGCATGCCTTAAGAGAGTGTCATTTGGATGCAAAAGTTGTAGAGACCTGTGTTATTTGTTCAGAAAAACATGAGACCAAGAGTTGTCCTTCACTTCCTGGTCTTAAAGCTGTCTTTCAAGAGGAAATTCCTACAATTTCCATAGAATCTCTCAATTTTGTCTCTAGAAGGCTTTGGCAAGGACCTCAAACACAAGGATTTCATGATCAAATGTATAATCAACCTCCACCAAATTGGAATTCTTGGCAGCAACCTTGGCCCCAATTTCAAAATCAAACTCAAGCTTGGCAACAAGGGGCACAAAATCCCTATGGAAGATACTCTCAGTACTATCAGTATCCACCATCCTATCCAGCCTATCCACATTTTCCTCAACAAAAAAATCCTCAACAAAATCCTCAAAATTTACAACATCAAAATCAACCACTTCCATTACCATTTCCTCAAAAATAAAATCAGTTGACTGCTCAACCCATACCAAACCCCAACAATAAAAATCCTCAGAATACATATATGATAGAAGGCCAATAGTTTCCAACTTATTTAATTACTCCTCTAGACCTTAGTGATGTTCAACTTAGGTCTGGAAGAATACTTGAAAGGAGAAAACCTTCTGTGATTATACAAGAACAAGACAACTCTGAGGAAGATTCTCTACGAGAAAATAAAAGTCTTGAAGAAGACACATCTTTTCAGGACCCAAACATTGAAAAATAAAAACAAAAAGAACCAATAATTTCAACTCCTGTATTAGAGTAGCCATCAACATCCACTCCTACACCTCCCTTTCCAGAAATATTACAAATTGATAGGGGTGTAGAAAAACAAATTATGGTGCCTAATTATGATTTCCTAGATGAGATGAGAAATGTTTGCATTAAGATTCCATTATTACAAGCTATCAAGGAAATTCCAATTTTAGTAAAGACAATAAAGGAGTTGAGCATGAAGAAAACAAGAAAAAGAATAAGAGAGACAAAGAAAATTCAACTGGCAGGAAAAATAGCAGACATTATGATGGGTAAGATTTCTATTCCAAAGTATCTAGACCCAGGAAATCCAGTTGTCAAAATTCACATTAATGGAATTGAGATTCAAAACACACTCATTGATTTAGGAGCAGCAATCAATATCATGAGTAGACAAATCATGGATAAACTGAAACTTCCTAATCTTCTCTTTACACCTACATTATTACAATTAGCAGACAGATCTGTGATCAAACCTGATGGGGTAATAGAAGACATTCCAGTGTCCCTAGATTCTTGGGAGTACCCTGTGGATTTCATGATCCTAACTCCTAAGAATAATCTAGGAGGACACCCTATTATATTAGGAAGACCTTGGTTAGCTACAGCTGATGCTTTAATTAGTTGTAGATCCGGTGATATGTACATATTTGATGGTAGTTCAACTAATAAATTCACTTTGTATCCTCCAGCAAGGACAATTACAGATTTAGATGATACTCAATGGATAGAGGATGAAGAAGACTTACAACCTCTCTTCACAATTTCAGAAATTAGTGAAGATAGTCAAATTCTGAATACTTTAGAAAAATTTGAATCCTCTTCGAAATATAAACATGAACCATTTCAAGAATAATCCAACATTGAGTTTTTGTCATCAAGACAGATGTCTCTTCATTCCATGGATAAATTTGGCAGCTCTACAAATGAGATATTTCCAGGAAAATCTTTAAACATAAACAAGAACTTAGAAAAATCTCAACAAGAAGAGTTAGTCAAGATATTACAGAGACATTCTTTTGCATATGCATGGGAGTACACTGATATGAAAGGGATAAGTCCTAAGACTTGCACTCATCACATCTATATAGAGGAAAATTGTAAACCAATCAGACAACCTCAAAGAAGGATGAATCCAAATCTTAGGGGGATTGTTAAAGAAGAATTACAGAAATTGTTGAATGTCAATTTCATTTATCCTATTTCAGATAGTCAGTGGGTTTCTCCTTTGGTAATTGTGCCAAAGAAAAATGGTAAATGGAGGGTATGTATTGACTACCGAGAATTAAATAAAGCTACTCTTAAAGACCATTTTCCCTTACCTTTCATAGATCAAGTGTTAGATACATTAGCTGGAAAAAAGTACTTCTCATTTCTAGATGGGTTTAGTGGTTATAATAAAATTCAAGTAGCACTTGAGGACCAAGACAAAACCACATTTACCTGTCCTTGGGGTACTTATGCTTACCGAGTATTTCCATTTGGATTATGCAATGCACCTGCAACATTCCAAAGGGCAGTATTAGGAATTTTTTCAGATCTAATACATGATTGTGTAGAGGTATACATGGATGATTTCACAGTTTATGGAAACACATTTGAAGAAGCTTTAGAAAACTTGGAAAAAGTTTTAAAGAGATGTCAAGAAGCAAATCTTTCACTTAGCCATGAGAAATGTTTCATGATTTTTACTGAAGGTATTGTTTTGGGGTATCATATTTCAGGGGATGGGATTAGAGTTGATGAGTCAAAAGTTGAAGTCATCTCTAACTTATCTATTCCAAGTTGTCAAAAAGATGTTAGGAGTTTTCTAGGATTTACAGGATATTATCGGAGGTTTATAGAAAACTTCACCAAGATAGAATCTCCACTCTTTAAATTTCTTTCCAAAGACTGTGAATTCAAATGGAATTCTGATTGCCAGTTAGCCTTTGAGACCCTAAAAACAAAAATTTCTGAAGCACCTATTTTAAGGGGACCTAACTAGAAGTTACCTTTTCACATTTCAACAGATGCCTCAGATACAGCTCTAGGAGCAGTATTGGGACAAAAAGACCTGATTCCTTATGCCATCTACTATACCAGTAAAAATTTGACTCCTGCAGAGTTAAACTATACTGTAATTGAAAAAGAGTTTTTAGCTGTTGTTCATGCCATAAACAAATTCAGACACTATATAACAGGCTATGAAACTTTTGTTCACACTGATCATTCTGCAATTAGATACTTAATGAAAAAATCAATTACTAATGGTAGAGTCATAAGATGGTTATTGCTTTTACAAGAATTCAACATTACAATTCTAGATAGGCCTGGAAAACAAAACACAGTAGTTGATTTCCTATCTAGACTCCAAAACATCAAATATGACACTCCAGTTGAAGATCAATTTCCTGATGAATATATTTTTGCAATTTCTACTCAAACTCCTTGGTTTGCTGACATTTCTAATTATTTAGTTTCAGGGAAATTTCCTTCAATAATGAATGCAAGAGACAAAATAAAAATCATTTATGACAGTGCAAAATATTCATGGGTTGCTAATGAGTTGTACAAGACAGGTCCAGATTTTATCATTAGGAGATGTGTTCGGAAAGATGAGATGCCTGAGATTCTCAAAGCATGTCATGATGAACCTTGTGGCGGACACTTTGCTGATAAGAGGACAGCTTATAAGATCCTTCATTTAGGATATTATTGGCCATCCTTGTTTAAATATGCTAAAGAGTATGTCAAAAGGTGTGATAGTTGCCAAAGGGTAGGGAAACCTTCTCCTTCAGGTGAGATGCCATTACAACCTCGGGTACATATTGAACCTTTTGAAAAATGGGCTTTGGATTTTGTAGGACCTATTAGTCCTCCATCAAGACAAAAGAGATATATATTAGTTTGCACTGATTATGTTACCAAATCGGTAGAGGCCAAGCCATTACTTTTTGTTAATGAAGCATCTGTAGTTAATTTTCTTTTTGAGGATATTTTTACTTGTTTTGGTGTCCCAAGGGAAATTGTTACAGATCAAGGAGCTCAATTCACATCAAGGCTAGTGGAACAAATTATGGAGAGGTTGAAAATCAGACACAAAAAATCTACTCCCTATCATCCACAAGCAAATGGTCAAGTGGAATCTACTAATAAGGTTATTGAAGGGATCCTAACAAAGACTGTCCATTTACATAGAAAAGATTGGGTAGATAGGCTTCCTGAAGCCTTGTGGGCCTATAGAACTACATGGAGAAGCACAAAAAACCATACTCCTTATGAACTTGTTTATGGAAATCAAGTTTTGTTTCCCATATAGTTCCAGATTCAAACTTTCAAAATGGCAGTTCAGCTAGGACTTGATTTATCAGAGGCACAAAAGCATAGATTGGAGAAGATTAATGAATTGGATGAGATCAGACAAGATGCAGTTCAGAAAACCAGTATAGTCCAACAGCAGAGGGCTAGATGGCATGACAAGTACATCAAGGAAAAGAAGTTCAAAGAAGGTGACTAGGCTCTCTTGTTTGATTCAAAGTTCAAGGATTTCCAAGGTAAATTTCAAACACATTGGCTTGGGCCTTATGAAATTGTGAGAATTTTTGACAATGGAGCAGTAAAAATCAGGACAATAGATGAAGAAGAGGTTACTTTTCTTGTGAATGGTCATAGATTGAAGCTATATCACAAACCACTCTCAAGGGAAGAATTTATTACAAAGTTCCAGGAAAACAATGATGTGAAGTTAATGAAGAAGAATCTTTCTTCTTCATCAACTTAATTGAATTTTCTGAAGTCATTTTATTAAAAATAAATAAATAAATAAATAAAATAAAATAATAATAATAATAATAATAAAGTATAAACATGAAAACCAATCAATGATTGGCATGTTTATACAGAAAAGATAGGGTGAAAATCAGAATCTTTCTGACACTCTAACTTTTCCATTTTGTTTCTGCAAGCAGCTATTACAAAATCATAAGTTCAGATCCATTTCACTTATGATCCATCTCATTTCATTTCATTCCATTTACTCATTCATCCATATTCCATCTCATTCATTCATTCATACTTTACTTCATTCCATATTTCATTCATCTCATTCCATACTTCATCCACCTCATTTCCATTCCAGAATTTAAAATTTGATGTTTTTTCTGTAATTGAATAATACACATTAGAAAATTGCAGGGTACTTTTCCACTCCATTTCATAAATTGTAATCCATCCCACTCCATCATTCACTTCATACATATCCCATTATACCATATTTCATCATCCATCTTCATTCATTCCATACAACATTCCATTTACATTCCAAACCACTCCATTCCATGATTCAAGTTCTCTACAGGTACATTCTGCGATCAAACAGACATTCTGCAGCTAATCAGACTTTCTGCAGCTAATCAGACTTTCTGCAGCCAGACAGATATTCTGCAGCTACAGAACCTGAAGACACTGACTAGCAATTATTTGATTTGCAACAAAATGATCCTGCACATCCATGAACAAGTCAAGATCAAGAAGGTAATGAAGACTCAAAAAATTAATGATTTTCGGGGAAAACAAAGCATATGAAGATCACAAGAAAATCAAAGCAAAGGCAAAGGTATGAAGTAATTATAATGCCACATCATGAAAAATTTTAGTATAGTTTAGCTATGAATAATTCGAAAAGTTGTTTTGATTAATTTTATTGATCATGCCGAATAAACCTTCCGCAAAACTTTGGATAAAAATCCTTCTATTTCACCATTCCAAAACCCATATTCGATCATCATTTAAAAAAAAAAATTAAACGATTAAAGTGTTGAAGTGATTGAGTTAATCACGTCACTAAGCATTTAATGATGATTTTTGAAATATCTCCGCGGTCTTTTCACTCATTGATTCGTTTTCTTCACCTCACCTCATTAATTCATTCCGTAACCATTCCTTATCACTCCTTTCCGCAGCCGACTCTTAACCATTTCATTCTGTAGAACAGAGTTATCTCTGTAACAACCATTGTCACCGTGAAACAGAGGAAACATTTGGGGAGAAAAAACAGCTTGTTAACGGCCATTCTCACCGTGAGCAGAAGGCTGGTGAATTGAAGATTGAAGAAGAGTTATGGGCCTCATCGTGAGAACAGAACCAGTTGGCACTAAATATTTAGAAGGCTATCCCCAAATCCGAGAAATGTTGCAACAAGCAGGATGGCTGCAATTCCTTGAAAAATTTAGCGGCTCCCACAAAGAGGTTACTAAAACGTTTGCAAGGTCATTCAAAGGAGCCGAGGTTGAAGTTGGAGATATTAAATTCACTATCACAGAGGCTTTTATTGCAGAAGCAACATGATTTCTTAGACAAGGAGAAAAGTGGTTTAAGAACAGAGAATTCCATAACGAATCATGGAAGCAGATACTCAAGTCATCAGGTATGGATGTCACTGTGTTTAAAAAGGGTATCCCTAGTTCTGCATTAAAGAACAAATGGAGAAACATGTTGCTTATCCTACAAAAATTCATCACTTGTGAAGGTAGATATGGTACTTTCTATTTTTACCATATTAGGTTGATAATGCATTTCCTAGAAGAAGAGCTTAATTTGCCCTATTTCTTGCTTCAAAGTTTAAAGAAAATGGCTTCAAGTGTCCAAAAGAGAATTCAATTTCTGGAGACAACTTTATACCACCATGGGTTAGTCAATATTTTGATTGAGCATCATTTGAGAAAAATAGGGGATAATTGGGATAACTTCTTGGTGAGAAATCACTTTGAGGAACCAAAAGAACCTCCACCTGAACATGAACCTACAAAAAGAAGCAGAAGATGGAGACCCTCCAAAACTGAAATTGGTAAGTCAATACAAGAAAGTAGTGAAGAAATGATCTCTGAAAAATTAGTTCAGATTAAGGAGCAGCTTAAGGAAAAGAGAATCATAAGAAGAGTTGCCAGAGAAAAAGGAGAAGGACCATCTCAACCGAGGAGGAGCCACAGACTGAGGGGCATACTAAAGAAAACAAAAGTTAAACAAACTGGGGTTATAAACATAGAAGATGAAGAAACACCTACTGAGGAGGATTTTGATGAAGAAGTTCTAGAAATTGATCCTGCACAGCAAGAAATTTACAACTATGTTGAAACATTGGAGAGGAAAGCTTCAGAGAGTAGAGATAGAACCCCTAGTCCTCCACTGTCCGAAATAGATGTGTTAAGAAGAGATAGGTACGAGCTGGAAGTACTTAATAGACATATCAAGACTGAGAATGATATTCTGAAGGAACAAGTTAAACTAAAAACCAGTATGAACTCAACCTTGTCTCTACAAATGGACAAAGTGGAAAAGGCTAATGAAAAGTTGAAAAAGAGGAACAAGAAGTTAATCAGGGCACTTACCAATTTAAGGTTCAAGTTAGTCATCAGGAAGCCTAGAAGGCCTTTAACTACCAGACAAAGCAGAAGAAGAGGATTGGATGTTCTTGCAGAGGCCTCTGAGTTCATGGAATAGTTGCATGAGGACATGCAAGAATCTAGCAGTGGGGGTATGTTGAGCTCTAAAAATGTTCTTTCTTCCACCACATTCCACTCCATTTATTTTATCCATTATTAATCCTAGGCTCAAATGATCAATGAAATTAGTTAAAATTGCTTTAAGAATGAATATCGTGGCTAACTTGCTATGTTTTTATGATTGTGTCATTGTAGTACTTTTTGAACTGAAACTAGCTACAGAATGCAGACATTCTGTAGCTAGTTGCCAATTCTGCAGCCAGCTTCATGTTTATACAGGTTCCAGATGTCATCTTGGAGAAAAGCACACATGGGTGTATTCCACGTCATGTCCTCATCATTTGTTTCCCTCCATGGAGATTGAACGGAATTATGTACGTGGTTAAGCACGTGGAAACTCAAACTAGGAGGTAGACTCCTAACAAAATAAGGACAGTCCAGATTCTGTTACGTGATCATGATCAGAGTCCTAGTTTAGTTTCTATTAGGAAAGACAATAATCCCCGTATTATCTCAAGTTCTGTTATGTAAATTTGCTATAAATATGCTCGGGAAACCGAGAGAAAAAGGTTAGATTTTGGTTAGATTTTATGGTTGACTGCTAGATCTTTGAAGTCTGTGAATACTCTGTTTTGAGGTGATTCCTCTTTAATGAAAGAAGCAGCATTTCCTTGAACGTGTTGAGTCAATTTTGAGCTAGATTTCGTGCTACTCTGGTGGTAGAGGGCCCCTGCCTCCTGAGCGGCCTTGTTTATACAGTAGATAAGTGTTTTAGTCTCGCTTTTATTTCTAGTTTAAGTAGATTTCTGAAGCTTATGTTCATATTTGTTTATATTTACTATCACAGCCAAACTTACTCTAATAAACTCTTCCAAAATATCATTATGAAGAATAAGGCACAACTGTGATAGTGTAGGTTTAGTTGCATTTACTTTCGTTAGTTATCACAGTTAAGACTTACTCTAATAAAATTTTCCAAAATATCATTATGATGGATAAGGCATAACTGTGGTATTGTAGGTTTTAGTTGTTAAAGTTTAAACCAAGTAGCATAGCCAATCTTACTCTTACAAAGCTCTTCCAAAATATCATAACAATGAGTAAGAAGTAACTGTGGTGTCTTGGACTTTAGTTGTATTTGCTTTCAGTCTTGTGTTTATGTTCAATTGCTTTGAATGATACAACCATACTCGTTCTCACAAACTCTTCCAAAACATCATTCATACTGAACAGGATGAACTGTAGAATTCCTTAGGTTAGTAGCATGATAACTTAGTTATAGCACTCCGGAGGTAGAATGCATGTGGTTCAGTTCTGTCATTTCATTTTTAGTTTGATAATGGCTTTTAATTTAACACTGTTCATTGTAGACTAGTAGTACCCTAGTTTAGTCTTAACTTAGCTCACTGTGTTAACATTCCAGTGTAGTTGCCATCCATTGCATTTCAAATTGTATTAGTTGTTAAATTTAAACACCATGGTCTTCATTATTTACAAAACTTCTTTTGTTCCAAACTCATACTAACACATAATTATCTGGACAGAAGGTAGTATCAGTCTATGGCCTGGAGTATTTTTGCAACCTTTTTACCATTTCACAAACAAGCCTTCTCTCAAAGACCATTCTAAAAAGAAATCTATAACTTTTTTATGAGGCCTAGTGGTGCTAGATTGAGTTGCAGAACAAAGTTAGAAGCTAGTTTAGAATAGAAATCTTATGGTGCTACAAATGTTCTTTTCCAAATATATTTTAATAGACCTTTAATCATGGATGAGATGTTGTAACATTGTAAGTTGATTGTTTGATTGTTTAGTTAGGAGAATTTCATTACATACATTTCTTCATTTCTCAAATATTTATTATCTAATGAATGAATTGGACAAGTTAAGCTCATGTTGTGATTTATTTTCTTGAAGTCATTATGGCTTTGTAATTTGCTAGCCATAGTTTAGGCTTTTGTTTTGTTTAATTATTTTCATTTGTCATTTTCCATCCATAATTTAGGCTTCCTCTGTTTTTCAACTTGGCTGACTTCTTTCTGACATTTAGTTCTTTCCCTTGTGAACATAAAACCATAAAAAAAAAATCCAAAAACATCATAAAACACTAGACACAACGTAGTGAGAAACAATTACCTAGGCACATATAATTGCACCATAATTTTCATGAGTTTACCAACCCTGGTTGACAATTAATGAACTCAATTTAGGAGACCTGAGTTGTTCACAAACATAATTTTCTGTGTTTGGTAATTATTTTCAGGAAGCCCTCGAAAATTTGGAGAAAGTACTTCTTCGTTGCCAAGAATCCCACCTTGCTTTGAGTGACAAGAAATGTAGATTAATGTGTAAAGAGGGAGTGGTACTTGGCCATCTGATTTCTGACAAAGGTATCCAGGTTGATTCGGCAAAGATCAAAATCATTCTGCATCTTCCTGCACCCAAAACTCAAAGGGAAGTAAGAGGTTTTTTAGGACATGCTGGTTACTATATAAGATTCATTGAAAATTTTTCTAAGATAGCTGCTCCTCTTTTCCGACTTCTAGCTAAGGATAGTGAGTTTTCTTGGTCCACGGCTTGCCAACAATCTTTTGAAACATTGAAGGAAAAGTTGGCATAGGCGCCAGTTTTGAGAGGTCCAAACTGGTCCCTACCCTTTCACATTTCTTCCGATGCTTCAAACCTGGATGTTGGCGCAGCTTTGGGACAAGAGGAAGATAAGAAATCCTATGCTATTTATTATATTAGTAAGAATTTTTCTTCCACTGAATTAAACTATACAGTTATGGAGAAAGAGTTTTTAGCTGTAATCTTTGCAATTAATAAGTTCAGACACTATATCACAGGATATGAAGTATTTGTTCACGCTGATCATTCCGCAATTAAATACTTGATGAAAAAACCATTGACTAGCGGTAGAGTGACTAGGTGGTTGCTATTGTTGCAGGAATTCAATATTACTATTGTTGATAGACTAGGAAAATCGAATGTTGTAGAAGATTTTCTTTCTAGACTAGATAATCCTGGTGATGTAACTCCTGTTAATGATGATTTTCCATATGAACATCTTTTTGTTGTGTCTACAGATTCTCCATGGTTTGCTGACATCACCAATTATCTGGTTACTGGAAAAACACCACCTCACTTGCTCGCCCATGAAAAGTGGAACATTATTCAGAAAAGTTTTGCATACTCTTTGATTCAATGACACCTCTTTTACACTGGTCCAGATTTGATTATCCGCAGATGTGTAAGAGAGGAGGAAGTGTTTGAAATATTGAAATCTGCTCATGATGAACCGTGTGGAGGCCACTTTGCCGACAAATGAATTGCATATAAAATATTACGTTCTGGCTACTTTTGGCCTTCCTTGTTTAAGGATGCCAAGCAGTATGTCAGGCAATGTGATAGTTGTCAATGAATGGGCCAACCGAATCAAACCAATGAAATGCCTTTATACCATCAAGTTATGATTGAGCCTTTTGAAAAATGGGCTATTGATTTTGTAGGGCCAATAAATGCAACATCATTAGGTAAAAAGCATATTTTTGTTTGTACAGATTTTGTTACAAAATGGGTGGAAGCTAAAGCTGTTTCTTTTGCTACAGAAAAAGTTGTTGATTTTCTCTTTTCTGAAATCTTTACTAGATTTGGTGTGCCTAGAGAGATTGTTTCTGACAATGGTCTGCATTTTATTTCTAATCTGGTACAGGGAGTGATGGAGCAATACAAGATCCAGCACCGAAAGTCTACAACATATCACCCGAAAGCAAATGGCCAGGTGGAATCTACAAACAAGGTGATCGAGTCCATTCTCACAAAGACGGTGAATATGCATCGGAAATATTGGGCTGAAATATTACCGAAAGATTTATGGGCATACAGAACCAATTGGAGAAATAGTATGGGCACACACCATATGAGCTGGTATACAGAAAACAGGTTCTGTTACTGATTGAGTTCCAGATCAAAACTTTAAGAACTGCGGTTTAGCTACGAATCGATCTCTCTGAGGCACAACAATAGCATCTTCTTCATTTAAATGAGTTAGATGAATTTCGTAGAGATTTTGTTCAGCAAAACATATTAATCCAGCAGCAACGGAAAAGGTGGCATGACAAGTCCATTCAGAAAAAGTAGTTCCAACCAGGTGATTGGGTACTCCTTTATGATTCTAGATTTAAAATTTTTAAAGGGAAATTCCAAACACGTTGGATGGGACCATATGAAGTAATCCAAGTATTTGAAAATGGAGCTGTAGAATTCAAAACTATTGATGGAAAGGATACAATATTATTTGTAAATGGACATAGAATAAAGAAATATTTTCAACCACTTGCCAAGAAAGATTTTACACAGCAAGTTTAGCAGCAATTTGGAATGGTAGTGGTAAATGGTAATACCAACCTGTTGAAAATTTTAAATCCTCTTCTTCGGAAAAAATTAAAAAAAATAAAATAAAAAATAAAAAAAAGTAAGAAAAAATAATTTCCTGTAATTATGAAAATCAGTCCGCTAACATGATTGCAGAAGGATGAACTTGAAAACCAGCTTGCTGGCGGGAAGATAAAAAATTTCTAATAAAAAGAGAATGTTGCTTGATCTTTAGATATGCTAGTGACCACCGAAGTAAAAGCAGGTTCAGTAGAACCAACCTTTGTACAATTGGGGTAATTAGCATTGATATTTTTTCCAAGTAACGTTTAATTCTCGTTGCAGTTATTTTTTCTTGCACCAGTGCAGGCAGACCTTCCATAAAATTTTCCGCCTTTCTTCATATCCCATTTCATAATTTTCCCTCAGCTTTATTCTCAGAATCCTAGTATAATTAACCTTCCCATATTATTCTAAATTCACCCTATCCGCTTTGAAGAAATCCCACTTTAACCTTGAAATTTTTTCCCCCTATCCCACTTCTATTTTCCCTCTTTTGGTACTTTCCTGGAATCCCTGTGACAAAATTCCTTCCCATTCTAAAATTTCCTTTTCCCGCTCCTTTATTCCATCATGAAGTTCATTGCAGGATCCTACATATAAAGAGCAGAAGGTTGTGCTCTGAAGCATCAAAGGGTGAAGCAAAATTCAGAATAAGTTAAATAAATCATGTGAAATCCAGCCTATATTTTAATTATCTATCTTAACATTATGCTTGCATTAGTGCAAGCATATTTTCCTATATGATATGAGCAGAAAATTACCAGCAGAATGATGTGATTTACGCGGTGCAAAGATCAATACAAGCATACACCTCATCAGCAGCAGTACAGATTATCAAATGGCATAAGAAAGTGTTCATGATGAAAAGTTATATGATGTTCTTCATATCATTGATAAGCGGTTACACTATTATATTACTTAGGAGGAAATTAGTTGAAAGTACAAAGTATTTTTTAAGTAAGAATCATGATATTTTTAAATGAATGCTAAGTCTTTTTTTGTAATTATGAAGGAATGTGAAATCGTGTAATCGTTATTTGCATCTAATCCACCCCATTCCGCCATAATGTGAAACCTCCTTCACTCATAACTCCCTCGCTCCTACCTTCATTCCAAACATCCAGTCATTGCGGTACCTGACCGTTAGACCACCGTCGTGCATACCAATTGAGCCTGACCAAAAATGATGAGTACCTACGGTAGGTCAACCAGAGACACGATGGACAAAGAGTTAAATTCCTGTTTATGAAAGTTGATCCCTCGGTGTTGCATGCAAGCCTCAGAACTCATCATTCACAACCGATAGCAGCAATGCCGCCCGTATGAAACGAACCCCTGTCTCTCAGTAATATTGAGCAAATTTTCGAATTTTGCAGCTGTCTTCCATTGTTGTGGGAGTCGGGATTTTTATGGTTCCCGCAGAAGTTCGATGGGTATGACAAGGATGTCGCCTTACAATTTGCAAGAAGTTTTAAAAATGACCAAGTGAGAATTGGGCCACTCAAATTCAAAGTCACGAAGAAATTTTTAGTAGCAACAATCGGTCTGGAGAATATGGGAGTGGAATGGTTCAAAAACCAGAAGCTGGGAAGGTAAATGTTGGCAGTGTTTTGTCATGGATAAGAATATGGAGGTCAATTGGAAACACGGAGTTCCGCGCAAAGCCCTGCTAGGCCAATGGCAGGATCTCCTGTTTGTTTTGCAGAAATTTGTGACCTGTGAAGGGAGATACACATCTACCCTGGTGTATCATTTTAGACTGCTACATCATGTTGAAGGAGGCTGACAAATTCGTTGGAGGATGAATTTCCCCTACTTTTTGCTCAAAATTTTGGAGAAAATGGCTAGAAGTGTACAAGATGGAAGGGAGGACCAGGCCAATGCACGATTATACCACCATGACCTGATTAAAATCCTGGTCTTAAAGCAGTTAGAAATAAAAGGTATGACATGGGAGGAGTTGTTAAAACAACTGCATGGGAACTCGGTAGAGGAGGAAAAGACACAGGCCCCTAGTACAAGCAAGGGCATGAATATTAGCAGAAAGGGAAGGCCTTCTCGCAGTAGTGAAAAAAGGAGGCAGACAAAGAAATCAACAGAAGGGAAGGTGTTATCTTCCACTAAGGAAACAACCGGTGCACAGGCACAAGCCTCTGAGCACGACAGGTTGTCAGTTCTTGCAGATGCGACGAATATTGCACAAATTGGGGATGATGTCCCACTGGTAAATCTTATGAGAAAGCCCAAAAATAAGAGGAAAGTTTCGGATGTAGAAGAAGAAGCAAAAACCCCACAAGTTATGGAACCCCATCTTGCACCAGTACAAGAAGAAGTCGTGGCCCGAGAAGAAGAATTGGAAGAAGAGGAAGAAAAATTAGACGAGGAACCAGATGAAGATGAACCGGAGGAAGAAGAACCTGAGGAAGAAGAACCTGAGGAAGAAGACCCGGCAGAGGAAGAAGACCCGGAAGAGGAAGAAGAACCTGAGGAAGAAGACCCAAAAGAAGAAGAAGAACCTGAGGAAGAAGACCCTGAAGATGAAGATGAACTTGAAGAAGAACCTGAGAAAGAGGAACAGGAAAAAGAAGGACTACAGGAAGAAAAGTTCCTTGATGCGACAATGGGAGATATAGAGGTTCTGGAGCCAGTGAAAACCCCTATTGAGACAGAGGAAGGAAAAGAGTTGGTGACTCCTGTTGCTCTCATAGAAGAATTAGAACTCCAAGTAGAAAACTTGGAGCAGCTTGTGACCAAAGCACAAGAGGAGAAGGAACAAAGCAAAGGAGAATTGATGGCAAAGCTTAAGAAAAATAAAAGTGAGGTTAGAGTTTTGAAATATCGGATTGGATGTTGTTTCAGGTGGTTAAAAAAGGTTTCAAAGAAGTTAAGGCACATCAAGAGGAAGAAGGCCGAAACAGTTCAGCCTGAGGACAGCATGCCGGAACAGGACTAAGTTGGAGTATTCAAAAATTTTGGTTTTTTGCAGAGGTAAAAAAGTTGTGTGAGGACACACAACAGTTTAGGGATGGGAGGATGTTAGTCCCCTAAATTTCATTCTTTTTTACCACTCTTCCCTTCCTAAATCGTAATCATTTACCCTGTTTTACCTATCTTATGTGCCCTCATCCTGCACTAGTATGAGAACGATGACACATTTTTCATAAAATTCATATTTTACATTTTTTAACTCATCTTAGCATTTATTAACTACCTATTACGTTATTTATTACTTAGAATTACTTTCGTAACTTATCGTTACCTCCTATGCTATTTAATAGATGATCACTTATCTCGATCGCTAATTTTTAGTGAAGAACAGATCCTGCACCAGCACCAGCACCGTGAATCTTGGCAGTGAATCTGGATCACTTGGGTTGAATACCTATTTTGTATACGATCAATGAGGATATAACCGAAGGCAGCTGAGTCCCAGCTATGACAACAGGTAAATCGAGAGTAGCTGAGATCATAATTAAGAGAGACAGACAGCTGGAGATAGCCGTGGCCTATTTTGTTAAAAGAGATTTAATTTTGAGGGCTGAAAGCTTATTCTACAATCATTTAGGTAATTTGTTATAACAATTTTTGTAATTGGCTATGTAATGGTAAGCGATCCTTTTGGCCTGCGACTAAAAGGATCTATATAAGCATAAATGTAAATAGGACAAACAATTCAATGTTTTTAAGAATCGAATAGATCAGAGAATAGAAACAGGAGGCAGTAATAGGACTGTTTTGTGTTATCGCCCAAATCTGGGCTGGATATTTACTCATGTATGTAATTTCTTTAAGGATCTAATAAGAAGAGCTCCACCTCATGTTCTGTACATTTTACCCTTTGGCTTAAATATTTGTTGAGTTAATTCTGAGTAGCATTTTCATTTGAAAGGGAAACACACTGGTTGGCTAAGGGCCCAGCCAATCCAGCACATTCTCCCTCCTTGTTGATTTTGTAATTTATGTTTTAAACCATCAAGTGTGATTCAATTTGCAGTATTTTAATTTCTGTGTGAGTGGAAGAAGATCTGCTGCGTGAAGTAGTTAAGTTAATTTTTTGCACGGTTGATTTCTTTCCCTTGCCTAGTTCGAGCAGGAGGAGTTTCCCTCCCCAGTGCACGTTGGTGTGCTATTTATTTTCTACATGATCTGGTTTATTTCCTTTGCCTGGTTCGTTCCTGCACCAGTGCACCTTGGTGTGCTATTCATTTTTTGCACGATTTGGTTTATTTCTTCTTCTCGTTCATTCTTGCACCAGTGCATGTTGGTGTGTTATCTATTTTCTTCACATTGGTTTCGTTTCTCCCTGGTGCAAGCAGGAGAACTGTTCTCGCACCAGCGCTAGATAATATGATGCAGCAAGCCTTTCTAGCTTACTTCTAACAGCTTTCTTGCTTTTAGTCATATCTTAATTAAAAGAGGTTGTTTTCTTATTTTATATAAATATTCATCTTTACTGATATATGATTTGGTTTTATCACACTGCAATAATGAATCATTGATTTCAAGGATCAAACGTTAAGGTGCAAGAAGCTCGGATTGAGTACAAGAACCAGTTTCTTGGTATTGGATCTGAGTGCTGTGGACTTGAGAAAGTTCAAAGCCCTTGCACAAAGGAAAGCATTTTTAGTGAAGACATTACTTTACACTTTCTGCATAAATCGTTGATTCCTGCACTAGTGCAGGAAGACTACACTAGTGCAAGATTGATTTTCACAAGAAGGATATCTTTATATATGCAGGATTGAAGGGGCCCATTTTTTGAAAACTGCTAAGGTGTCTTTGCTGAATGGAACACATTCTCAGTAGCTAATCAATATTTAGCTAGAGTGATTGCTCTTTATTTTTTAATCTCCTTCGCAAGTACATTTCTTCTTGTTCTAGCCTCAGATTGTTTTGATGGTTTGAGTTTCCTCTTTCTTCTCTAAAGTTGATTCTGCAATTCTTATTTTCAAAAGTAGGAGTTGATATTAGAAATATTCATACCATCTTTGGCATTGCCTGTGCTTCATCTCTAAGTTTACGAATCCCCCGAGTTGGAAATTAAGTGTTGAGGATTTTTGCATAAGTGTAATTATCGCACCCAACAGTGAACATTGATAAAACTCCTTATGAGCTCTCGTATGGTAATCTTCCCATTGTGAAGCATTTTGGAGTTTTTGTAAGAAAATGTTTTATCAAGAACAATGATGAAAAACTTGGTAAGTTTGAGCCTAGGGCATATGAAGGAATATTTCTTAATTACACTTCTAGAAGTAAAGCATATAAATGTTACAATAAAAGATTTTGAAAGATTGTTGAATTTATTGATGTTGTAATTGATGAGTCTCTCACAACTCCTAAAAGGGAAATAACAACAACTAATGAAGATGATGATGATGTATATTTTCCCTCATCAAATAAAAATAATATAGAAGGAGAACCCAATGAAGCACCAGAAGAAGATATATCATAAAAGGCTCCATCTAGGTATTTTCAAAAGAATCATCCAGAATCTAAAATATTGGAAGAAAAGGGATCAGGTGCCCAAACAAGAAAAATTATTGAGGATCCCCTAGCTATCTGACATTTTTATCCACTATCGAAACATAGAATGTAAATCAAGCTAGTAAAGATGAATGTTGGATTCAAGCCATGAATGAAGAGCTTGATCAAATTGAAAAGAATCATATGTGGAAATTGGTTCCAATACCTCATGATAAAAATGTTATTGGAACAAAATGGATATTCAAAAAAAAGTTAAATGAAAATGGAGATGTTATTAGAAACAAATCTAGACTTGTTTGTAAAGGGTATGCTCAACAAGAAGGTATAGACTTTGAAGAAACATTTGCACCTGTAGCCAGACTTGAAGCCATAAGAATGTTTCTTGCTTTTTCAAGTTTTCAACAATTCAAAGTTTATCAAATGGATGTAAAATCTTATTTCCTCAATGGTGATCTAGAAGAAGAAGTTTAGTTAGAAAAACCAAAAGAATTAATTCTGGGAAATGATGAAAAACTTCTTTGAAAACTTAAAAAGGCTCTATATGGTCTCAAACAGGCTCCTCGGGAATGGTAATATAGTTTTGAAAAATATCTTCAACAACAAGGGTTCATAAAAGGATCTGCTAACAATAATGTATACACAAATATTGAGAATGATGAACTGTTAATTATTGTTGTGTATGTTGATGACATCATTTTTGGGAGTAATGAAGAGTCCATGAGTCAAAAAATTTCTCCTATTATGTAGCAAGAATTTGAAATTTCATTACATGGGGAACTAACATATTTTCTTGGCTTACAAGTACAACAAGAAACAAATGCAATATTTCTATCACAAGAAAAATATCTCCAGAAAATTCTAAAGAAGTATGGGATGGAAGACTAGAAACCTGTAAGAAATCCAATGATAACTGGATGTAACCTCAGTTCTCATGATGATTCTCCCATGGAAAATCAACCAGAGTATAGATCTATGATTTTAAGTCTACTTTATCTAACCGGGACTAGACCAAACATCATGTACACAGTTGGGATTGTTGAAAAATTCCAAGCTAATCCAAAAGAGTCACACCTTGAGGCTGTAAAAATAATATTCAAATATCCACGAGGGACTCAAGAATTTGGTCTATGGTATCCAAAGAATGTTGATCTCACTCTTCATGCTTACAAAGATGCAGATTGGGCTGGGAATGTTGATGATCGAAAAAGCACTAGTGGTGGTGCATTCTATATGGGACCCCGATTAGTATCTTGGTTCAGCAAGAAATAGAGTTCCATTGCTTTATCTACAAAAAAATCATAATATGTGGTTGCCACATCATGTTTCACACAACTTATTTGGATGATGCATACATTACAAGATATTCAAATTAAAATTTCTCCTCCCATCTCCATCTTATGTGATAATACAAGTGCCATCAGTATCTCGAAAAACCTTGTTATCAATTCCAAGACTAAGCACATTCCTATCAGGTATCACTTCTTACGTGAACAAGTGCTTGATCAAAAGTTTAAATTGGAGTATGTTCCCTCCAAAGAAAAAGTGGCTGATATATTTACTAAACCTCTTCCCAGGGAAGCATTTTAATATCTCAAACAAAAGTTGGGAGTTGTATCTGCCTCACTTATCAAATCTTCTTAATTTCATAAAGATTAAGTTTGGTACACTGGTTGCATAAAGGTGAATCACGTATATACACATGTATCTCTGTATAAAGCCACGTATGGTTTATCTTAACAGAATTCTTATGGGTCAGTGTTCAAAACAGACTGAGGTGTTGATGGTTAAGCTATGTTGTTTCTAGTATTCATCTTATAGATCATTTCCTTGATATTTATCTCCTTGGTGAAGATGCATTGATGAATTGGATGTTGAAAGTGTTTAGGATGCATAGGTTTAGGGGGATCATTTTCCTTGCTAAAAATATTGCATTTTTGGAACTATGTTGATTTTTAATTTGATATAAAGGTCATATTGAGACATCTAATGTAAAGAGTGTCATGTTCAAATTTGTAAACCTTCCTAGTTGGGTAGTTGAGTTAATATGTAAATCCACTCAGTTGGATCCTTCATGTAATTCTGGGTCATTGGTGATGGGAAGGTCCCACCCTATTGTGTTAAAGAGTCATGTATTTTATTGAAAAACTGAAGTCTTCGCATGTGCTCAGGGGGAGTATTTTTCCACCCTTTGCTCTTGATGTCAAAGGGGGAGAGTATTTGTGTTTGAATAATTTTTATGCATCTACAGGTTGTGCTGATCAAACTCCATCATGGTTGCAATCAAGTCCAAAGTGGGAGATTGTTGGCAATATGATTCTTATGGTTGCATATGTTGTCCTTGATGGAAACTCTCTTGAGCATGATGAATTATATGAATTCTGAGAGAAGCACAGTGGATTTGCAACAGGTCTACTAGAAGAATGGTTTATGTCTAGAAAAATATGGTTAATATTCATAATTTAAGGTTCTACACGCGAGTTCGTGTAGGCCAAGTCACGTATACACACTGACAAGAACGATCCAAGTCGTGTATGCCTTTTGCGATCTAAAAAATTATGATAACAGGGGGAATTACCATGGTTTTAGCCCACAATATTGAGCGTGGTGTCATCTATTTGATTCTGTCCAAGAATACCATCGACATTTGTGTAGTTTCAGCTCATAGTATTTATAAAGGCTAAACATATATAAGGAGAAGAAGATCATAGTGCAAGGGAATGCATATGTAAGGGCTTTAAATAAATACTTTCCTCTGAAGCATATATGCATGAAATGGGTTCTATTTGTTGGTAGATCTGAAATTATGATGCACCCATGGATACATGATGGATCAGGATCTCTAAATCTGAAATGTATTTGCTTGATATATTGATGAGATGGTGAGATCTATGACCTAAAACATGTTTTCTGAAGTAAAGTGAAGAAATCTAGGTAAGCCTATAGATCTGAAATTTTTTGCAGAATTAATATTTACAGATCTATATGCTAGTTAGTCTCGGTGAAAGTGCATATACACGTGGATTTGTTTTATAAAAAGCGCGTATGGAAGTAAAGGTTTTCTAAATCTTGATGGAAAGGTTATCTTCTTATTACTGCTATACTTATGTTGTATGTCAATGAAGTCTTCATGTAGACCTGGGTTGTTTGAATATTGTATATGTTGCTAGTTGAATATGTATGAATCTAATAAAATAATGATTAAATATGATTATTACTAAGGGTTTTGCAAATCTGAAAAGATATATTTCTGAAATCCTCAGATCTATTTCTAAGTCTGATCACATTCTGGAAAGTCTGTATTCACATATATATATATATACGCAGGTTGGTGTGCAGGAAAGCACGTGTACACACAAGTTCAATAAAGTGAAGTAGCGTATGTATTTAAGATGATGAATCATGAAGGTTGAAATTGATTCTGCATGTTGATTTTGAAATCTAGGTTTATTACTGTGTTCTGGTTACAATGATCACACTGTTTTGTTTGAAGTTTTGGGTAAAGTCTGTTGGCCACCTATAAAATTTGTTCTATCAAAGGTGGCCAAATTTGTTTTTGGAGCCTTCAAGAAATATTTTTTATTACCAAAATGTTATTTCTTGAAGCCTCTTGCGGACCTCATGCCTTTGTCTAAAAATATTCATTGCTGTTTCCCTTCAAAACTTAGAAATTCTGTTGATTTCATGAGAAAGAATTGTTGTAAAATCCCCTTTCTCCCCTTCCTCCACTCAGAAACTAACCTTCATTTTAACTCTCTTTTTTCCCAACATTTTCCTCTGATTTCCATTTTTCCTCACTTCCCCTTCATGAAATCCACCTTGCATAGTTTAAAACTCCTTTTTAGACTATATAGAAACCCCCAAAACCCTTTGAAAACCATTGAAACTCTATGAAAAAACCCATTTTTTTATTAAGGGTTTAAGCCCTTTGGGCCAAGTCTTAACCACTTCACCACCATGCACCTTGGTGCTGGAACCAAGAGCTAAACCTTTCGGCGCTTATCGCATCGAAGAAAATCCAATGCACGCAAGTCTATATCATTGTGTTAACAAAAGCCCCGATGCGATTAGCTCTTTTTTCATAACCCCCTATCATGTTGTTATACCATATAACACTTTGGGCCCGCAATCGAGCGCTAAACCATTTTGAAAATCCATCTATGATCTGTTATTTATTTTATATATCAAAAAACCCATTTACCCAAAGTGTTGGTCTAAATGCGCCGAGTTATGTTTTTTAAATGAAGATGGGTGGATTGAAAGACCGCATCAAAAGTTTTGATGTGATTAAGTCTCGTATGTATAAACCCCGCCCTCCGCTTAATTGCATCACAAGTTTCGAATGGGTTGATTGAAAGACCAGGCCTGATAGTTCCGATGCGATTGGCCCTTTATTGTATACGCCCCGGGCCTATTATCATTCCATACATCCAGTGGCGTCGCAATCGGGCGCCAGCCACTTCATATATATATATTTTTCCCTGATCCACCAAAACTTTGTATTATTTGAAAATTTGGGTTTTTCATATGTTTCAAAGATTTTCCGCCGGGGCACAGTTAAAGCAATATCTGCCATCGATCTGGAGCTAATCGAATAGCCCACGCAGCATCGCAATTTTCATTTGGTGCTTTTTTTTGTTCCCCCGATTAGCCATCCCTCCAATTCATTCCCCACCGCTGATCTAATCCTCAGATCAATGGTTAACGAGCCATCACATCGCCCTCCCCGATTGCGCAATCACATCGCCCTCCCTGATCGCATAATCGCATCGGCGTTTTCCATCGCACCCTTATTCTCTCCCCACCGATTGCGATCCTTCGATTGAATATGGACCACCCACGTGTCCAGATTGGACGGCCTAGATCTTTCCAACATGATTTCATCGCCTTTTTCCTTTCCACTTTATTTTTTTCGACTAATCCCCACTGTCGATCTCCGCGCGAACGAAATATCTAATTTATTATCTTCCTCCATTCTCGTTTAATCATTTCTAATGAATCCCAACCATTGGATGATGCCATCCAATGGCTCTGCTCTCTTCCCATGCCTCTGAAGCAATTTAAACCAAAATGCAGGATTTCTTAATTGGTTTCATGTTTTGCAGGTTATCAATGGTTTTCCATTTTATTAAAAGGAAAGTCGAAGGCTGGGAATGATGATTCCCGCGCCTTGATGCATCAAAGAGAACCATTCGCTTGGCTCAAAAACCGTGTCTCTTCGATGTTTCATGAGGCATTGATGCCATATGAGCCCTGCACGGCCTACACATCAACAAGACACAGTAATGCATAAAAGAAACAAATATTATCAATGTTTGAAGATTTCCTAACACAGTTTGAAGGATTAAGGCACACATTCAACAAATCAAAGCTAAATCCATGGATAAAGACGTCATAAAGACTGAAAGACACAGGATAAGCTTGATCAGACCTAAAACACAGTTCTCAAGTAAATTAAAGGTGTCTTAGGAAGAGATGAAAACAACTGTAGATCTGAGAAAGCTTTGACCGCCCCAAGCAGAGGCTAATCGAACCCTCTCCAGCTCCTAAAGGCACCTACAACCTCACAGAAATCAAAGAAGGCTTAGTCATTATCTAAAACAAGAGGTGTTTGCCCGAAGACAGCTGAAAAATTAATACAAATCAAAGATCTTATCTCTAATTGTCGGCAAAACTATTTTAAAGATTAAGAATAGCCCGATAACAAATCTTTTCGATCATTAGACCTCGGGGAGCAACAACAAAGTTACTTCAACATGACACAGAGCCTCAAAATTCAACAAAGGCTCCCACTGAGCTTAATCCTAAGTGTAAATCAATTAATGCAGATAAACACCTGTAAATTTCTTCATCGAGGCTCTCAAAGGCCGCGAAGTCATCAATCTATATTAATTGACCCAGAAGATATTTTACCAAATCCCGCCTCCTTCTTCTATAATTAATTCTGTAGAAGATGAGAAAATGTTGGTCTCTGGACATCTGATTGCATGTAATAGTTTTCTGAAGCTACTGATGCCCTGTGTGCAACTTGAAGATACATAAACTGATATGAGAAGTTTGAAGTTGTAGAGACCCACCGGGCTTGCTGATTGTAACTGGTTTGAACATCAAATACAAGCTGCTGATTTATGGGATCCTGATTTATGTCAATGGTGATGTGTTCCTCACTGTCAATTGTTATTTTCTTTAATGTTTTCACTCTGTCCACTTTCTCTGATAAAGAGCAGCAAACATAGAGCTAGGATTTACTCTCAACAGTACCCTACTCTTACTGAAAGCTTTATTTTCTATGTTTTCTTCATTTGAACATTCCCTTTGAAGATTATATTAAAGCAGGTTGGTTTAAAATCACTTTGCTGATCTAGATTTCTCTTTAAAATGAGTATTTTCTGTGTTTTCATTTAGAGTATATTAAAGAAGGTTGGTTTAAAAGCACTTGCCTGATCTAGATTGCTCTTTGTGATTATAATATGTGTTTTCCTTCAGAATATGCTGAAAGCAGGATAGTTTAGAAGAACTTACCTGATCTTAAGCTGTTTGAACTATTTTTAAATGTTTTCTAACTGAAATTAATTCAATGCAGGCTAGTTTAAAAGCACTTACCTGATCTCAGAATAATTTTATGTTTTTCCTTAAGTACATGCCAAAGCAAGATAGTTTGAAAGTACTTACTTGATCTTAGGCTGTTCACTGTTCTTCATTTGTTTTTCTCTCTATTTCTTATCCATTTCATTCCATAAAATCAACTTAAGAGATCCTGTTGACATAAGTGAATTTCCCCATTGATCCTTCTTGAAACTTGTTGTTCAATTAAAATCCTCCTATGACTCCATAGCCCAATGGGTTAAAACTATCTTTGCCTTTTCTGTCAACCGAATCATTCCTTCACTTGCAGACATATTCACCCTTTATTTTGAACTTCCCTCACCTTCATCATGTCTTTGTCCAACCAAAAAAAAACAAACAAAACCCATGCTCTTCATAACTAGCCTAAAATCACATTTCAGGCTTTAAAGATCACATCTTTAAACTCATTCATAGAGAGATCCCTCTCTGGATTCATGAGGGCTAGATCCTTGAATCCCAAAGTGGTTTTATGTTGTCTTATCTTTTGGTTTTTGTTAATGGCCAAAACATAGGAACCCCAACATAATGGTGACTCAACAGGGGAGTTTTTTGAGTTCATATTCGCTTGGCCAGCTTTTTATAAACTCCTTAGTTTCCCATACAACCACTAGAACTTAAAAAATCCAAAAATAGTTCACATTGATATTCAATAAACATGGTAGTGGACCATAACACCTCTTACCTCCAAAAGAGCTAAAAACTTCCACTTGGAAACTCCACAACCCTGCAGACCTTAAGACTCCACTGGGAGGACCCGTAATCATTATAAAACCATTCAAACTCAGTAAGAGGGCTATAGGATTAAATTTCTCTTAGCAAAGGATCCGTTAAACCTCTCAAAGATTGTTGTATCTGGTTAACACTTTTATTGTTTAGTTAGGTCTAAAAAACACAGCATAGTGGCTTCTAGAAAGACTCACACTAGAGCCTATCCTGACCCTGATCCACCTGAGACAATTGATAACCCATAAATTATCCTTAGGAAGTCTCCTAGGATTAAATTATCAACTGTTTTCGGATCACCCTTAAGAGCTAATTCAGTTTCTGAAAATATTTTAGCTCTACCACAATCACAAGCTGACTTAGTGAATCCCTTTAGAGCTAGGTCTCTGATGATTTAGATCAGTTAGATTCTGAGTATTCACTTTTATCTCCCGAAACAAGCGAACATCCTGGTAGCAGAGAAGCAACACCTCCTGATTTACATTTCCTTCACAAATTAGGTGTCTCTCATCCAAGATCAACTTAGCAATATACTCCTGGTCCATCCACTTCTGCTCACCCTACATCCACTGTTCAAACCACTCCATTCCAGCCCACTTTCCTTCCTCTTAATCCACCTCTTGTAAATCCACCTCCACCACATATCATGGCAGCATGGTATGCTCCCTTAGTCCTTCCTGTACCATTAGTCAATCTTCCGTAGGACTATTAATCCAAAATTCCATTATATGATGCTAGCAATGCTACAACTGCATCACAACATATGGATAAAATGAATGACTACTTTGACCAAAATGAAATTGATGATGATTCTATCAAGCTTAGATTATTTGCTGAAAGCTTAGGAGGGGAAGTCATAAAATGGTTTAAAGGCTTAACCCCTCATAGTATCAATGATCTCCAAGACTTCCATGAGACATTCTTAAACAAATGGGAAGTAAAGAAAAACCCTCTCCAAGTCCTTTCGGATTACAAGAACCTCCATAGAGACATAGGGGAGAGTGTACAAGCTTATTGTACCAGATTTAATAGTGTATATAATGCAATTTCCCCAGATCTAAAACCTCCACAAGGCTCAAATTTAAACAAATTTCCTGAAGGTTTTGACCCTGAGATGGCCTATCAACTGAGAGAGAGAGATCCTACAACTCTTGAAGAAATGCAGAAAGGTGCTCTTGCTGTAGAAGTAAACTTGATGGAGAAGAGAGTGAGAATGAAAAATGAAAAAAGAGTGTCCTTTAGAGAGGAATCTACACCCTCTACTTCCAACTCAAAAATGGAGAGAATGATGAAGAAAATGAGCATCCTTGAGAGAGCACAAGCCAATCAAAACCAAACTGCTCCTCAAAACAAAAACCAGAACCAGAATCAGAATTTTAGAAGAAACCAACCTCCAAACAGACCTAGGGAAGATGATCAACAAATCACTCCTTCATTTCATCAAAACTATATAAGTGAGGTTGAGGAAACATATGAGATAATAGAGGAAGATGATATCAACATGTGGGGGGTAGATAATGATGACTTTGAGATTCATTATGATAGAAAACAAGGTCTTCATACCCCTTATGATGACAAAAAAGATGACGATGAAAGTTATTTTCAAGACATGAAAACGACATCATAGAGTCTCAAAAAGAATATGAAGTTAGAAGAAAAACCAGTCAACAAACTCCCAACACCAAAACCTCTGAAAAATCTTCACAAAAAAACACTACAACCAAGCCTAAAATTGTCAAACAAAAGGATAAAAAAATGGCTGTGAATTCTGATAAAGGTAGAGAGAAAGGCACTCAAAACAATAAAAAATAGAGTGCGGACATTAGTAGTACTACCACTTCAGCTAGTACTCCTGTTAAGACCATTTTTTCAAATATGAATAGAACAAATTAGCAAGCTGATGTTGCTGATAAACTGGTAGCTAGTAAGGCTGAGACAAGTTCTTCAAAGAACCAAATTCCTTTCAGCCTAGAATAGGAAATTTCAAAGATCAGAATCTCTGTTCCCCTTACTGAGTTAGCTGCCCAGCATGTATATAGGACCCAAATTTTGAAGGCTTTAAATATTGAGGATAATAATGATAGATTCAATCTTAATGATGACCAGCCAAAACTCATTTTTGGTCCTAATATTGAAGGTATATATTAAGAGGGACCTGTTCCTCCCTTTTATGTGAGTTTAAATGTTCATGACAAAATCCTGCATAATGATATGCATGACTTTGGAGCCTCGCAAAACCTTATGACAAGGGTAATAATGGAAAGGCTAGGATTAGAAATAACCAGACCTTACAAGGATTTATATTCATTTGATTCTAGTAGAGTGAAGTGCCTTGGCCTAATCAAAGACCTTTGAGTGAGTTTGACTCAAATCCCAGCCAAGTGCATGGTTATGGATGTTGTGGTGGCTGATGTGCCTCCTAAGTATGGCATGTTGTTGTCAAGATCATGGGGTGCCAAGCTGCAAGGTACAATACAGATGGATGGGACATATGCCACTATACCTGTCTTTAGCCAGCTTAGAAGACTATACAGAGAGGCACGCATGAGATTCATGGTCAGTAGCTCGGAAAAGCCTGAAAATTCCCCCATTTAATCTGTCCATACAGACCTAGATTCGTTTATCTTTTATAATAATGAATCCAAAAAGGAGTTAGAGCCAGAAGATAGTGACTCAGATAACCAGTTAGAGGACCCTAATCTAGAAATGATGCCAGTTCTAGATATAGAAGAAAACGAGAGAGAAAATGTTGAACAGTGCGCTGAAACAACAGACCAGAGTGAACAAAGCCAAGATGGAAAACAATAGACTACCCCTCGTGCTCAACTCCATGAAAATCCTGAGGAACGAGACCCAGCACAAAATGTTGCGGATCTCAGAATAGAACATAATGATGAACAAGGCAATAGGGATGAAAATGATGTTAACCCTACAAACAATCCCTTATGGTGCATGAACTTCGATGGGTCTTGCACTAAAAGGAGTGCGGGAGCTGGGGTATGGTTGGTCGACACTGAAAACAATTACTCCGAAAGCCATGCTTTCAGGCTAGATTTCAAATGCACTAACAACATCGCAGAGTATGAGGCTCTCATCCTAGGATTGCGTCTATTGAAAGAACTAGGAGCCAAGAAGATAATTGTTCAGGGAGACTCAGAATTAGTCATCAAATAACTAAATGGAGAGTATGCCATTAAACATCCTAGACTAAGGGTATACCAAAATAATGCCATAGATTTCCTGAACACGTTTACAAAATATGAGCTCGTGTTTGTCCCAAGGAGTCAAACCATAATTGCAAACGGGCTGGCCTGCGCTGCTAGTTCATGTCAGGAATCACCTAGTGACAAACAAATCATTATTCGAACAAAATATAGACCTGCAGTGCCAGATAATGAGAAATATCGGCAGGTCTTTGAGGGCGACAAGCAGATAGAGAATTTCCTGCTTGGCAGGAATGAGTTTGAATTATCTGATTTGGATTCTAAATTTGATGAGAATTTCCTGAACGAAGAGTCCCCTGAGGAATAAGAACCATCCGGTTCCATAAAAATCAAAATGCTAACTAAAAAACTTGGAACTCATACTGAAGAGTACGAGGACGCAGAAAACGAAAACATTGAGGTACTGCCATCAAATGACAAGAACATACCTAGGGGGCTAGCACCTTTAGAAGACCTGTTTTATTTTAACGACGCAGCAAAGAAACCCACTGTAGAATACACAGAGTCTAATGTCGAGGAATGTAATATAGGCACTGCGGATCAGCTTAAAATGATTAAATTAGCTAGGTCCTTGTCACCAGACATGAAAAATAAATACATTGACTTATTTAAAGAGTTTGTCGATGTGTTTCCCTGGAGCTATGAAGAATTAAAAGCCTATGATACAGAAATAATCCAGCACAAGATCCCATTGAAATAAAACCAAAAACCCTTTAGGCAAAAACTGCATCGAATTAATCCAATACAACTGCCTCTAGTAGAAAAGGAAATCAAGAAAATTTATGAGGCAGGAATCACAGTGCCTGTGAGGTTTTCAGATTGGGTTTCTAACCTTGTAGCTGTGAGGAAAAGGATTGGAGAAATCAGATTGTGCATTGATTTCAGAAACCTTAACAGAGCCTCCCTAAAGGAAAATTACCCTTTACCCAAAATGGAACACATCCTACAAAGGGTAGTTGGTTCAAAGAGGATTTCTCTGTTAGATGGTTTTTCACGGTATAACCAAGTTTTAGTACTCCCAGAAGACCAACTCAAGATAGCTTTCACCACTCCTTGGGGCACTTTCATTTATGTGGAAATGCCTTTTGGATTAATGAATGTTGGGGCCACTTTCCAAAGGGCCATGGACATTACCTTTTTAGAGGAGATAGGGCACTTCATTGTAATTTACCTTGATGAAATAACAGTTTATTCCAAATATGATGAAGAACACCTTAAACATCTAAGAAAGGTCTTTGAAAAGTGCAGAAGGTTTGGATTATCTTTAAATCCCAAAAAGACAGTGTTTGGCCTACAAGAAGGTAAACTTCTTGGCCATATCATATCAGAAGAAGGGATTAAAATAGATCCAAAAAGAGTTGAGGGAATACTACATATTAGCCAACCAAGGAACATAAAAGAATTACAGTCCTTTATTGGAAAGATTAACTTCTTGAGGAGGTTTATTCCCAACTTAGCGGAGCTCCTTAGAAACATGATTAATATGCTCAAGAAAGAAGTAGGAGTGAAATGGACTGTAGAAACCAAAAGATCCTTTGAATTGGTAAAACATGCACTCATATGGGCACCTATCCTAATCAGCCTCGAATTTTCGAAGGATTTCCTTATTTTTTTCCTTTACCTCAAAGCATACCATGGCTGCAGTCTTGTTGCAGAAAAAACCAGAGGGACAGGAACAACCTATTGCTTTTTTCAACAAGGCTTTAAGGGATGCACCCTTGAAATATAACATTATGGAAAAACAGGCCTATGCTTTGGTAAAGGCCTTAAAGGACTTTAGGGTGTATATTATTCATACCCACATCATTGCCTATGTGCCTAATATAGTGGTAAAAGACATCTTGTCACAAGACCCAGATGGAAAGAGGGGAAAATGGATTGCTGCAATATTAGAGTATGATTTGGAAATCAAACCCACAAAACTCATTAAAGGTCAGGGCTTAGCTCAATTAATGGCTGAATCAAATCTACAAGCCCTTGAAATTAACATGGTAGATGCCCTGGATGAACAGGAAGATTTACCTGCCCCCACTGTGGAAGAGCAATTTCAAAACTCACCTTGGTACACTGATATCTTGTATGTGCTTACAAATATTAATGCTCCTCCTGATTTATAAAAAACAAAGGCAAGGTTTTTAAAGTTGAAAGCCAGGAACTATTGCATTTTAAATGAAGGTTTATATTGGAAAAATACTAATGGTTTATTGATTAAATGTTTGCATGAACTTGATGCAGAGAGGATCAAGCATGAATTCCATGAAGGAGAGTGTGGAGGTCATCTCTACTAGAAAACCACAGCCAATAAAATCCTCAGAGATGGCTATCACTGGCCCACCCTCTTCCAAGATGTCCATAAAATGATAGTTTCCTGTCACAAATGCAAAATTTTTGAGTGCAAAAGAAAACTCCTTCCTTTACCATTACAACCTATCAATTGAAGCTCCTTTTCAATAGTGGGGCCTAGATTTCATAGGAGAAATCCATCCTGCTTCATCTGCCCAACACAAATGGATTCTCACAGCCACTGACTACTTCACAAAGTGGATAGAGGCCATCCCTTCTAGGAATGCCACAGACTCTTTCATTGTAAAATTTCTTGAAGACCATATCTTGTCTAGATTCGGCTGCCCTAGGAATATTATTACTGATAATGCTACTGATTTTGGTTCCAAAAAGATTATTGATTTTTGTCACAGGTATCATATTACACTCGGTCATTCTATTGCTTATTACCCTAAAGGTAATGGGTTAGCAGAATCATCAAATAAAATTTTGGTGACCATCATAGGGAAACTGCTTGAAGAGAATAAAAAATCGTGGCACAATAAGTTGGTGCATGCTTTGTGGGCAGACAGATTGACCACTAAGAATTCCATTGGAATGTCCCCTGACCAGCTCGTTTATGGAGCAGATGCAGTGTTTCCTACTAGCCTAGGTGTACCAGTGATAAAATTATTCCAAGAAATACAGTCAGAAGAGGACAGCATGATAAGGAGGATCAATCAGACAATACATCTCCAACAGACAAGGGAAGAGGTCTACAACAGATCTTAAAGGGTGCAAGAGAACATAAAGAATTTGTTTGACAAGAGAACAAAGGCTTGTGATTTCAATATTGGAGACAAGGTACTCAAGTGGGACTCCAGAAGAGAAGATAAGGTAAACATGGCAAATTTGACAGTTTGTGGCAAGGTCCTTACATGATTTAGTCCACCATCGGTCCAAATGCCTTTTTTCTGCAAGAGTTAGATGGCACAGATCTGTTTGGGGGTCCTGTCAATGGTAGGGTACTCAAGCATTACTACTGCTGAGTTCAACTTTAAAGCTTTCATTTCCATTGTAAATACCATTGCTTTGTTCAGTTTCACAAAAGAAAAAATAAAAAAACAATGAAAGAAAGAAAAGAGGGCAGATTGTAAAAAACAATAAAGGTACAACCCCATACCAAAAAGGGAAATAAATTCTGAAAGTGTGCAAGCCTAAATGCCACTCCTGAAAAACACACTTCTAGTTATTCAAACAACCTAATCTTGACTAATTATTTTTAAATTTACTGCTGATAGGATAGTGAATTCGATTTGCCAAGCTATTTAATCTTGGCTTATCAGTAAATAGACTAGGATAGAAATTAAAGGTTCAAACAAGCTCAAAACCTGAACCTAAGTTTCCAAGCAAGAGATGACTCAAATCTATTTTACATTTTGAGTCGAAAAAGATGTAAATTTGGTTCTAACATGCTCAAAATCTGAATTAGAGGACAAGGAAGAAACAACTCAAACAAGAGTCAAAACAGAGTTGTAAAAGGATGAAGGAAGTGCTTTAAAATTTCAGATCTTAAGCCTTCTATTTTGTTTTAAGTTTTCTACAAAATAAATGTCTATGTGCAGCTTGTTTTTATGCCATAGATCACAGCAAGTCAAACAACTTAATATTGACTTGACTGTTTTTAAATTTATGTCGTAGAATTTAGTGAATAAAATCTATTAGATAGTTTAATCCAAACAGATGGTAGATTAGGTAGAGAAACATATGGACTCAACTGTTTAATATAAGTCCATGGAGAAATAAGGAGTAGAAATAGATTATATTTCCTATTTTCAAAAGAATAAAATGTTTTAAAAGAGTTTTCCAATCCAAATGCACTCTAATGAAGAAAACAAAAATTCTAGATCAGTAGGATAGGGTAGGTAGAAAGCTGGTTGATGAAGTTCCATTGTGTTTTCCTGGCTGCTAATATGTTTTCAGAAAAAAGAAGATTTTCCCAGCAAAGAGGCAGCCCAATGGATGAGGCATTGATCAGCCTTCCCAAGAAATGCAGGTTTGAAGTTCTTGATGCCTTCAAGAAGGCACCATCCCCAAGTGGAGCCATTGTTGGCCACCTATAAAATTTGTTCTATCAAAGGTGGCCAAAATTTTTTTTGGAGCCTTCAAGAAACAATTTTTATTACCAAAATGTTATTTCTTGAAGCCTCTTGCAGACCTCATGCCTTTGTCTAAAAATCTTCACTGCTGTTTCCCTTCAGAACTCAGAAATTCTGCTGATTTCATTAGAAAGAATTGCTATAAAATCTCCTTTCTCCCCTTCCTCCACTCAGAAACTAAGCTTCAATTTTACTCTCTTTTTCCCATCATTTTGCTATGATTTCCATTTTTCCTCACTTCCCCTTCATAAAATCCACCTTGCATAGTTTAAAACTCCTTTTTAGACTATATCGAAACCCCCAAAACCCTTTGAAAACCATTGAACTCTATGAAAAAACCCATTTTTTTATTAAGGGTTTAAGCCCTTTGGGCCAAGTCTTAACCACTTCACCACCATGCGCCTTGGTGCTGGAACCAAGAGCTAAACCTTTCGGCGCTTATCGCATCGGGGAAAATCGAAAGCACGCAATTTTGTTTCATTATGTTAACAAAAGCCTCGATGCGATTAGCTCTCTGTTCATAACCCCCTATCATGTTGTTATCTCATATAACCCTTTGGGCCCGCAATCGGGTGCTAAACCATTTTCAAAATCTATCTCCGATCCGTTATTTATTTTATATATCAAAAAACCAATTTACCCAAAGTGTTGGTCTAAATGCGCTGAGTTATGTTTTTTAAATGAAGATGGGTTGATTGAAAGACTGCATCAAAAGTTCCGATGCGATTAAGTCCCGTATGTATAAACCCCACCCTCCGCTTTCCATTCCATATAACCTACGCCTGAGAGCAGAGGTTAAAGATCCAAGGCGCTTAATCACATCGCAATTTTCAAATGGGTTGATTGAAAGACCGGGCCCGATAGTTCCGATGCGATTGGCCCTTTATTGTATACACCCTGGGCCTATTATCATTCCATACATCCAGTGGCCCCGCAATTGGGCGCCAGCCACTTCATATATATATATTCTACCCCGATCCACCAAAACTTTGTATTATTTGAAAATTTGGGTTTTTCATATGTTTCAAAGATTTTCCGTTGGGGCACAGTTAAAGAAATATCTGCCGTCAATCTGGAGTCGATCGAACAGCCCGCGCAGCATCGCAATTTTCATTTGGTGCGTTTGTTTGTTCCCCCGATTAGCCATCCCTCCGATTCATTCCCCACCATTGATATGATCCTCAGATCAACGGTTAACGTGCAGTCGCATCGCCCTCCCCAATCACATAATCGCATCAGCATTTTCCATCGCACCCTTATTCTCTCCCCGCCGATTGCGATCCTCCGATTGAATCTGGACCACCCACGTGTCCAGATTGGACGGCCCAGATCTTTCCCGCATGCTTTCATCACCTTTCGCCTTTCCCCTTTATGTTTTTCGACTAATCCCCACCATCTATCTCCGCACGATCGACAGATCTAATTTATTATCTTCCTCCATTCTCGTTTAATCGTTTCTAATGAATCCCAACCATTGGATGATGCCATCCAATGACCTTTCTCTCTTCCCACACCTCTGAAGAAGTTTAAACCAAAACGCAGGATTTCTTAATTGGTTTCGATTTTTGCAGGTTATCAATGGTTTTCCATTTTATTAAAAGGAAGGTCGAAGGCTGGGAATGATGATTCCCGCGCCTTGATGCATCAAAGAGAACCATTCTCTCAGCTCAAAAATTGCGTCTCGTCGATGTTTCATGAGGCATTGATGCCATATGAGCCCTGCGCAGCCTACACATCAACAAGACACAGCAATGCATAAAAGAAACAAAGAGCATCAATGTTTGAAGATTTCCTAACACAGTTTGAAGGATTAAGGCACACATTCAACAAATCAAATCCTAAATCTATGGATAAAGACGTCATAAAGACCGGAAGACACAGGATAAGCTTGATCAGACCTAAAACACAGTTCTCAAGTAAATTAAAGGTGTTTTAGGAAGAGACGAAAACAACTGTCGATCCGAGAAAGCTTCCACCGCCCCAAGCAGAGGCTAATCGAACCCTTTCCAACTCCTAAAGGCACCTGCAGCCTCACAGAAATAAAATAAGGCTTAGTCATTATCTGAAACAAGAGGTGTTTTCCCGAAGACAGCTGAAAAATTAATACAAATCAAAGATATTATCTCTAATTGTCAGCAAAACTATTTTAAAGATTAAGAATAGCCCAGAAACAAATCTTTTCGATCATTAGACCTCGGGGAGCAGCAACAGAGTTACTTCAACATGACACAGAGCCTCAAAAGTCAACAAAGGCTCCCACCGAGTTTAATCCTAAGTGTAAATCAATTAATGCAGATAAACACCTGTAAATTTCTTCATCGAGGCTCTCAAAGGCGGCGAGGTCATCAATCTGTATTAATTGACCCAGCAGATCTTTTACCAGATCCCGTCTCCTCCTTCTTCTATAAATACTTCTATAGAAGATGAGAAAATGTTGGTCTCTGGACATCTGATTGCATGTAATAGTTTTCTGAAGCTACTGATGCCCTGTGTGCAACTTGAAGATACATAAGATGATATGAGAAGTTTGAAGTTGTAGAGACCCACCGGGCTTGCTGATTGTAACTGGTTTGAACATCAAATACAAGTTGTTGATTTATGGGATCCTGATTTATGTCAATGGTGATGTGTTCCTCACTGTCAATTGTTATTTTCTTTAATTTTTTCACTCTGTCCACTTTCTCTGGTAAAGAGAAGCAAACATAGAGCTAGGATTTACTCTCAACAGTACCGTACGCTTACTGAAAGATTCATTTTATATTTTTTCTTCATTCAAATGTTCCCTTTGAAGAGTATATTAAAGCAGATTGGTTTAAAAGCTCTTGCCTGATCTAGATTGCTCTTCAAAATGAGTATTTTCTGTGTTTTCCTTTAGAGTATATTAAAGCAAGTTGGTTTAAAATCACTTTCCTGAACTAAGATTGCTCTTTGTGATTATCATATGTGTTTTCCTCTAGAATATGCTAAAAGTAGTATAGTTTAGAAGCACTTACCTGATATTAAGTTGTTTGAACTGTTTTTAAATGTTTTCTAACTGAAAGTACTTCAATGCAGGCTAGTTTAAAAGCACTTGCCTGATCTCAGAATACTTTTATGTTTTTCCTTAAGCACATGCCAAAGAAATATAGTTTGAAAATACTTACTTGATCTTAGGTTGTTCACGGTTCTTCATTTGTTTTGCTCTCTATTTCCTATCTGTTTCATTCCATAAAATCAACTTAAGATACCCTTTGACATAAGTGACTTGCTCCATTGATCCTTCTTGAAACTTGCTGTTCAATTAAAATCCTCCTATGACTCCATAGCCCAATGGGTTAAAACTATATTTGCCTTTTCTGTCAGCCGAATCATTCCTTCACTTGCAGACATCTTCACCCTTTATTTTGAACTACCCTTACCTTCATCATGTCTTTGTCCAACCAAAAAACAAACAAAAAAAACCCATGCTCTTCATAAGTAGCCTAAAATCACATTTCAGGCTTTAAAGATCACATCTTTAAACTCATTCATAGAGAGATCCCTCTCTGGATTCAGGAGGGCTAGATCCTTGAATCCAAAAGTGGTTTGATGTTGTCTTATCTTTTGGTTTTTTTCAATGGCCAAAACATAGGAACCACAACAAAGTCTATTAGCGCTAATCTATATATTGAGTTGTGTTGAAGCTGTTGGATCCAGTGTGAAAATTTATGAAACGTGTTCTGCAGTGGGTCTGAGGGTTGAAGCCTTCATTGTGGAAGTAGAAGCCTCCTGCGGGTAGAAGCTGGTGTTCTGATCAGGGGGTTGTAGCTCCCTTCCAGTATTGGCTGGTAAACGAGATCAGGGGTGTTGGAGCTCTCTTCCAGTTGCAGCTGGAGAACGAGAGAAGGTTACAACTTTCTGCAGGTAGATGTCTACGTACTGATATGAGTTTGCATCAGTACAAGATTGTAAGCAATTTTCTATATAATAAATATTGAATACAAAGATGAAAACAGTGGTGGTTTTCTCCTAAATTGTGTTTCCACCTTAAATATTGGTGTTCATGTGTGATGCTCTTGTGTGATGATTTATTCTATTATTGCTTCACATATTTGCTACTTAACTATCTGATGCATAACTGATGATCTGGGTTAAATAATGTTTCTAAATTTTTATCTAAACAATAAAATTATCTAAGTATATGCTAGTTTTCGTTTGAATAGTCGAGTACATACGCTAGTTGGGCTAATAAAATTCGTGTATAGAAATTAGTAAAGAGAAAAGTAAAATATTGTGATTATTGCAAATACTAGTTCACCCCCCCCCCCCCCCCACCCCTGTTAGTATTTTTCCCAAGATAAAATGTCCAAACCTAAGGTTTAGGCATACCTCCAAAATATATAAATAGGAGTGGAACTTCTCATTTGCACCAATTCATTTTGGGAGTGATATTTGGAGAAAAGTTGAAGTAGGCCTTCTGAGGCCCATTGCGAATAATCCTAGAGATCATTTCAACTCCCACTAATTTAAGGTAATAGCTTGAACCCTGCATATTCTTTTAAGCCCATTTATTTCAACTATCACTGGTCAAATTTTAATTTTGAGAAAGCCATATCTCGCTTAGTTAGGCAATGTGGGCACTCAATATGATATGACATGTTAGCACGCACTTCCCAAAACGGAGCCACACAGTACCACATAGTGATAGGGTAAGAGAGCCTGCATTAGCACAACCAAAGGAGGAGAAAACTTTATTTCTTATTTCTAAATATTTTCTAATAGGATGATATCTTATCTAAATGTTTTATTGTGTAGGATAAATCTAACAAGATGATTTTATGGAGAGAAAAATGTCATGAATAGGAGGAATTGCAAATTATTAGTGATTCAACATGTTTGGTTGCTCTAAGAAAATGTGACTTGCTAAAATTTGTACATATTGGTCTAATTAAGGCCCAAGAAGAGTTTTGATCCAAAATAATTCAAATGTGGGAAAAAAACCAAGTGGATTTTTGAGTGGGGAATCATAAGTTGAGAATCGAGAGAGATGATATCTACTTCCTCACTAGTTTTTCTTGCAAAGCGGCATGAGCTAACCTAACAGGAGGAAGGGTTGATTGTGTTAGCCACCTATAGAATTTGTTATAGAAAAAGGTGGCTAAAACTTTTTGGAGCCTTCACTTTGAATTTTCGCCTCCACTCCCGACCGTCGATCTCTGCGCGATCGACGACTCCGATTTAATTCCTCCCCCATTTCCTTTTGACTCCCTCTGATAAATCTCAACCGTTGGATGATGCCATCCGACGGCCATGCTCTTTCCACTCGCCTTCTGAAGCAGTAAAACTATACATGCAGGATTTTATAACATTGTTCGTATTTTGCAGGGTTCCAGTGGTTTTTTCTGCTATGCGGAAGAAAATTCAAAGGCAGAGGGTGACGTTCCTCTAGCCTTCGATTTGTTAAATGGAATCACTTGCAGGTTGCAAAACCCATGTTTCGTCAATGATTCATGAGGCATTGATGCCACACGACCCCTGCGCAACCCTGCACACCAACAAACACAATGAATTAGGCACAAATCAAAGAGTATCAATGTCGAAAAAAAAATGTACCTGGGTAGAAGATTTAAGATAGACCTGTGGGGATTACGTCTAAGAAGGTTTTTCAAAACCCTAATCCCTAATTAAAAAAAATTTAAAATAAAAATCATAAAGGTTCATCAGACATAAAGCCTCCACCGCCACATTTGAGGCAAATTGATTCCTCCCAGCTACCACAATTCCACCTGCGCCTCAAACCATTCAAACAAAGGCTGAAGTTATTGATCAGGACCAGACATCTGCCTCACAACGTAGCAAGAGAGTAAATTCTACAAAAAAACTTAATGACAAAATATCAGCAGAGTTACTTTCACATCACACAGAGCCTCAAAGGTCAAAAAGAACTCCCACCGAGCTTAAATCTTTATGTAAATCATTTAATACAGAAGACACCTATGTAAGCTTCTTCATTGAATTGCCCAAAGGTCGAGAAGCCATTAAGTCTGTATTAATTATCTTTGGATAACTTTTATCAGATATCACCTCCTCATCCTTCTATAAATACTACTGCAGAATATGAGCGAGGGGTTGGTTGATTAGGTTGCTGAACTTTGAAAAGTAATTGAGCTGGAAACTTCTGATTTTAAATAGTTTTCACTGGCCCTTGGAGCTCTGCTTGTGATATATAAGTTAGGCTGAGATGAGTAGATGATTGCTAAACTAAAGCATTGGAATTAAAGCTGTAACTGGTTTGGAGCATCAATACAAGCTGATTTATGGGATCTTGGTCTATGTTGACGATGATGTTTTTCTCATTGTAACTTGTTATTTTGTTTCTATTTTCACTGTGTTCATATTCTCTTATAAAGAACAACATGCATGGAGTTAGGACCTACTTTATACCAGTACCCTTCTCTGACTGAAAATCTTTATCTGAATGTTTTCTTCCAATCTGTTTTATTTAGGAATGATTTAATTCAGTTTAAACATAGGAACGCTGGCATTCCCTCGTCTTATTGCCTTAGCTGAATATTATTCTTGAATGTTATGTTCAGTATTAGTTAAGTAGAGATGAACTAAGGAAGATATGGTGCGCCCTGGTCCTAGTTTGATCCCCAAAGACTGTCTGAATGTTTCCCTTGGAATGTGTTAAAAGATGGCTAGTTTAGAAGTACTTACCAGATCTTAGGCCATTATGTGTTATCTTTGTGTTTGTCTTGAAAGTAACCAAGTAAAGCAGAGCTAGGAGAGGATTTGTGGTGAGCCCGACACGCTAGTTTCTACTCCAACAATTTCCTTTAAGTTTCCTTTTTTTTAAAAATGTTTTCTATTGAAAGTGTATCAGAGGCTGGCTAGTTTAAAAGTACTTACCAGATCCTAGTTTACTTTTATGCCTTTCTTAAGCATATGTCAAAAGCTGGCTAGTTTAAAATTACTTACCAGATCTTGGGCTGCTCTTTTTTCTCCATCTGTTTATATTCTCCTTCTTATTGTACCATTTCATTCCATAAATCAAACTTCAAAGAGATCCTTATACATAGATGACTTGCCCCATGGACCACTCTTGCCTCTTGTTGTTGTAATTAAACCCTATTATGACTCCATAGCCCAATGGACTAAAACCTGCAATTATCTATCTTCCTGGCCAAAGCTTGTTCTATTTGCTTGCAACTTATCACCTTTGAAACTATTTGCATTTAGGACTCTCCACCTCAAATAGTAATCATGCTCAACCATCAAAAAACAAAAAAAACCCTTGGCCTTCATAAATATCCTAATATCATTACCCCAAACTTCAAAGACAAATCCATCTTTGCACTCATTGGAGAGATCCCTCTCCGGATTCAGGAGGGCTAGATCATTGAATCCCAAAGTGCGTTGAAACGATGTTTCTCCCTGCGATCGTACTTTTTCCAATCTTGCTGATTACAGGGAACTAACATTTCTGGCGACTCCACTGGGGATGGTCCCCTTAAACTTCATAAAACTTTGTGAGTAAAAAGCAGCCTTTTCAAGCACTACCAAGAAGTGGTAATAATGATGAAACTTGTTTTAATCAGTGACAAACTAGGTAAACCTTAGGATCCTCATGAGTTTTTATCTAACCTTGAAATATTAGTTGACGTTGCCATAAGAGTAGACTGTATTTTTCTCATACATGTAGCTAAGTTTTGAAACAAAGTTAGGACATTCTTAGAAACCACAGAACTGAAAATAATTCTGAAAACCCAAAAATATTTCAGATTGTTATCCAATAAACATGGTGGTGGACCATAAAATATTTTACCTCCTGACGAGCTAAAAACTTCCACTTGGTGACTCCACAATCCTTAAAAGACCTTAAGACTCCACTGGGAAGAGCCCTTATCATTTTAATATCATTCAAAATCAGTTAGAGGACTGAAGGATTGAAATTTTTGTAAACAGATTAGTTGACCTTTTAAAGACTGTCATACCTGGTTGAACTTTTCTTGTTTATTTGGGTCTGAAAAACACAACATAGTGGCTCCTATAAAGATTCACACTAGAGCCTATCCTGACCCTGATCCACCTGAGATAGTTGATAACCCAGAAAGTATTCTTAGGAAGTCTCCTAGGGTCAAATTATCAACTGTTTTCAGATCACCCTTGAGAGCTAATTCAGATCCTGAAAATCTTTCAGCTCTACAACAATCACAAGTTGACTTAGTAAATCCATTTAGAACTAGGTCTCTTGATGATTTAGATCAGTTAGATTATGAGTCTTCACTTTCATCCCCTGAAACAAGTGAACATCCTAGTAGCAGAGAAACAACACCTCCTGATTTACATTTCCTTCACAACTTAGGTGTCTCTCACCCAAGATCAGCTCAGCTATCGACTCCTGGTCCATCCACTTCTGCTCACCCTACATCTACTATTCAAACCACTCCATTTCAGCCCACTTTCCCTTTTTTTAATCCACCCCTTGTGAATCCATCCCCACCGCATATCATGGCAGCATGGTATGCTCCCTTAGTCCTTCCTGTACCATTAGTAAATCTCCCACAAGAATATAAGTCCAAAATTCCATTATATGATGCTAGTAATGCTACAACTGCATCACAACATGTGGATAAGATGAATGACTACTTTGACATAAATGAAATCGATAATGATTCTGTCAAGCTTAGATTATTTGCTCAAATTTTGGGGGGAGAAGTAAGAAAATGGTTAAAAGGTTTAACCCCCCATAGTATCAATGATCTCCAAGCCTTCCATCAGGCATTATTAAACAAATGGGAAGTGAAAAAGAATCCTCTCCAAGTCCTTTCTGACTACAAAAATCTCCATAGAAACACGGGGGAAAGTGTACAAGCTTATTGTACCAGATTCAACAGTGTATATAATGCACTTTCTCCAGAGCTAAAACCTCCATAAGGCTCAGCTTTAAACAAGTTTCCTGAAGGGTTTGATCTTGAGATGGCCTATTAGCTGAGGGAAAGAGATCCTACAACTCTTGAAGATATGAAAAAGGGTTCTCTTTCTATGGAACTCAACTTAATGGAGAAGAGAGCAAGAATGAAAAACGAAAAGAGAGTATATTTTAGAGAGGAATTCACACCTTCTACTTCCAACTCGAAGATGGAAAGAATGATGGAGGAGATGATGAAGAGAATGAGCATCCTTGAGGGAGCACAAGCCAGTCAAAACCAAACTGCTCCTCAAAATAGAAACCAGAATCAGAATCCGAATTTTAGAAGGAACCAACCTCCAAACAGACCTAGGGAAGATGATCAACTAATCACTCCTCCCTTTCATCAAAACTATGTAAGTGAGGTTGAGGAAACAGATGAGATAACAGAGGAAGATGACATCAACATGCTGGGGGTAGATAATGATGACTTTGAGATTCATTATGATAGGAAACAAGGTCTATACACACCTTATGATGACAAGAGAGATGATGATGAAAATTATTATCAAGATATGGAAAATGTCATCATAGAGTCTCAAAGAGAATATGACCTTAGAATAAAAAACAGTCAACAAACTCCCAACACCAAAACCTCTGAAAAATCTTCACAAAACAGCACTACGACCAAGCCTAAAATGGTCAAACAAAAGGACAAAACAGTGGCTATAAATTCTGATAATGGTAAATAAAAAAACACTCAAAACAATGAAAAACAGAGTGCAGACATTAGTAGTACTAACATCTCAGCTAGTACTCCTGTCAATTTTTTTTTGTCAAATGTAAATAGGACAAATCAACAAGCTGATATTGTTGATAGAGTAACAACTAATAAGGCTGAAACAAGTACTTTAAAGAGTCAAATTCCTTTCATCCTGGAGCAGGAAGTTTCAAAGATCAAAATCTCTGTTCCCCTGACAAAGTTAGCTGCCCAAAATATATATAGGACCCAAATTTTGAAGGCTTTAAACATAGAGGACTTTAATGACACTGTCAATCTTAATGATGACCAACCAGAGCTTATTTTTGGTCCTAAGATTGAAGGTAGATATCAAGAGGGACCTGTTCCTCCCTTTTATGTGAGTTTAAACGTTCATGACAAAATTTTACACAATGCTATGCATGACTCTGGGGCTTCTCATAATTTAATGCCAAAAGCTGTAATGGAGAGCCTTGGTCTAGAAATCACCATACCTTACAAAGATCTTTACTCCTTCGACTCAAGCAGAGTAAAATGTTTAGGATTAATCAAAGATCTCTGTGTTAACTTAGCCTAGATTCCAGCTAAATGCTTAGTAATGGATATTTTTGTGGCTGATGTGCCCTCAAAATATGGAATTCTATTATCAAGATCTTGGGGGGCTAAGTTACAAGGGACTATGTAGATGGGCATGAACTATGCAACTATCTCTGTTTTCAATCAGAATAGAAGACTTTACAGGGAATCCCATATGCAATACACAGTTACAAGTCAAGACAGACCACAGAACTCTCCCCTTTATTCTGTAAATACAGGCCTTGATTCTTTTATTATGTTCAATGATGAAACATTTAGTGAACAAGTGACCTTGTCTGATTTAATGACAGATAGAAAGGGGGAAGAAGATAACGTAGCAGTATCAGAACAGTTTGTTGAACCTATAAACTCTAGCAAACAAAACACAGGTCTTGAGCTACAAATCACGTGTCCTTTGATTTTAAACATTGAGAGTCAAGAAAGCAGTCCTCAACCTAATAATATATCTAAGGAAATGAAACGAATTCAAATGAGTGATGATACTCAAGAACAATAAAAATTCACAGTAGTTGAAGAGGAAATTCACCAAACTTATGAAACCAAAAATAGTCCTCTATGGAGTATGTATTTCAATGGATCCTGCACTAGGACTAATGCTGGTGCATGTGTCTGGATTTGTAACACTGAAAACAACCACACAGAAAGCATTTCCTGCAAATTAAACTTTTAGTGTTCCAACAACATAGCGGAATATGAATCCCTTCTCTTAGGCTTACGTTTGTTGAAAAAGTTAGGAGCTAGAAGAATCAATGTGTATGGGGATTCAGAGTTAGTCATTAGGCAAGTCAATGGGGAATATAATGCAAATCATCCCAGACTTAAGGCCTACCGAAACAATGTCATGGACCTTTCGAAAACATTCGAGGAGTCCAAACTGATTTTTGTCCCAAGAAAAAGAAATATTGTTGCCCACAACTTAGCCTTTACAGCTAGAACATGCTTAATGCCATATGAAACCAAAGACTGCACAACTTAAATAAAATTTAGACCAGCTGTGCCTAATAATGAAAAGTACTGGCAGGTATTTGACGGAGACAAAAAAATAGAAGACTTCATGCAATTCAGAAATGAATTCAAACTACACAGTTCAGACTCAGACTATGATACAGACTGTAGTGAAGAAAATTTTCTTGGTGAAGAAGAGCCATCTCTTGAAATTGTCAATATTGATCTTCTGACTAGCAAACTAAAAAACAAAATAGAATTGAATGCAGAGTTAGAAGCAGAGGAGTTAGAAAATCTGCACTCTAAAGATGAAAGTTTTCTAAGCGGTCTGGCACCTTTAGAAGAGTTGTTTGATTTTAACGATGTGGAAAATAAACCAAATCTAGAACCTGTAGAGACTGAAGTGGAAGAGTGCAATATAGGCAGTGAGAAAAAACTGAAAATGATTAAACTGTCTAAGACTTTACCAGCTCACAATAAACTCAAGTACATAGAGCTGTTTAAAGAGTTTTCTGATGTTTTTGCGTGGAGTTACGAAGATCTTAAGTCCTATGAAACTGAAATAATACAACTCAAAATTCCCCTCAAAGAAAACCAAAAACCATTCAAATAGAAACTGCACAGGATAAACCCTGTTCAGTTTCCTTTGGTTCAAAAGGAGATCATGAAAATGTACGATGCTGGTATTATTGTCCCTATTATATATTCTGAGTGGGTGTATAATCTGGTGTCGGTTAGGAAGAAAACTGGAGATATCAGGCTTTGTATAGACTTTAGAGACTTAAACGAATCTTCATTAAAAGACAACTACCCTTTACCTAAAATGGATCATATTTTACAAAGGGTGGTAGGGTCTAGAAGAATTTTTTTGCTGGATGGATATTCAGGGTACAATCAGATCTTAGTGCACCCTGCTGATCAATTAAAGACAACCTTTACTACACGATGGGGCACTTTCATGTATGTGAAAATGCCCTTTGGTCTAATGAATGCTGAAGCAACCTTTCAGAGAGCCATGGACATAGCATTCTCGGAAGAACTGGGCTACTTCATCATTATATACCTTGATGATGTCACTGTGTTTTAAAAAACAGATGAAGAGCACTTAGAGCATTTAAGAAAGGTTTTCGAGAAATGCAGAAAGTTTGGAATATATTTAAACCCTAAGAAGACACTATTCGGTCTCCAAGAAGGTAAAATTCTTGGGCACATTATTTCAGAAGAGGGTATTAGGATAGATCCAAAGAGGATTGAGGCCATATTGCAAATCTCTCATCCTCGAAACATCAAAGAGTTGCAATCTTTCATTGGAAAGATTAAATTTTTGAGGAGGTTCATCCCCAACTTGGCTGAGCTCCTTAGTAATATCAAAAACATGTTAAAGAAGGAGCAAGGGGTAAAATAGACCTTGGAAGAAAAGAAGTCCTTTGAACTGGTGAAACAAGCGTTAACCAAAACACCGATTCTTATAAGTCCTGATTTTTCAAAATATTTTTATATTTTTTCATTTGCATCAGAACATACCATAGCTGCTGTCCTTTTACAGAAAAATCCACAAGGAAAAGAGCAGCCTATTGCATTCTTTAGTAAGGTATTGAGGGATGCCCCTCTGAATTATAAAATTATGGAGAAGCAAGATTTTTCTTTGGTTAAAGCTTTGAAAGACTTCAGAGTGTACATCCTTCACTCACACATCATTTCCTTTGTCCCAAACTCAGTTGTTAAAGAAATTCTAACATAGGACCCAGATGGTAAGAGAGGTAAGTGGATTGTTGTTATCCTTGAATATGATTTAGAGATAAAACCCACTAAACTCATCAAAGTCCAAGGTCTAGCTAGATTAATGGCTGAATCAAATTTTGAAGTTATTGATATTAATATGATTAACGCTTTAGATGATAAAGAGGAAATTTCAACTCCCATTTTTGAAGACCATTTTATGAATTCCTCTTGGTATGTTGATATTGTTTATGTTTTGCTTAATCTGAATACACCTCCTGGTTTGAAAAAAAAAAAGGCAAGGTTCCTAAAGTTAAAATCTATAAACTATTGCATTATAGATAGATGTCTTTATTGGAAAAATGCAAGTGGTGTATTGCTTAAATGTTTGCTTGAGTTTGATGCAGAGAAGGTTAAACACCAGTTCCATGAAGGAGAGTGTGGAGGTCATTTGTACTGGAAGACAAAAACCAACAAAATTTTGAGGGCTGGTTTCTACTGGCCTACTCTTTTTCATGATGTGCACAAGATGATCATAGCTTGTCATAAATGTCAACTTTTTGAAGGTAAAATAAAACTTCTACCCTTACCTCTGCATCCAATCACTGTTGAAGCTCCTTCTCAACAGTGGGGACTTGAATTCATAGGAGAAATCCATCCACTATCTTATGCCCAACATAGATGGATTCTCACTGCCACAGACTATTTCACTAAGTGGATAGAGGCCATACCTTGTAGGCAAGCCAATGATTCAGTTATTATAAAATTCATGGAGACTAACATCCTCTCTAGATTTGGCTGTCCTACCAAGATCATCACTGATAATGCAGAAACATTTGGATCAAAGAAGATGGTTGAGTTCTGTCATAGATATCAGATAACATTGGGGCATTCCATGACCTATTACCCTCAAGGTAATGGACTTGCAGAATCCTCAAACAAAATTTTAGTGAACATAATCAAGAAACTGTTGGAGGACAACAAAAAGTCTTGGCACACAAAGCTAGTTCATGCACTTTGGGCTGACAGATTGACTTTGAAGAAATCTATTGGCATGTCGCCTTTCCAGCTTGTGTATGGTACTGATGCAATTTTTTCGAACAGCCTTTGTGTACCAGTGATGAAGTTGATTCAAGAGTTGCAAACCAAATAAAATTACATGATCAAAAGAATAAATCAGACCATTCATCTTCAGCAAACTAGAGAGGAGGTTTATAACAAAGCATTGTAGAAACAGGACAACATTAAAAAGATTTTTGACAGAAGAACAAAGGTCAACAATTTCAAGATTTGGGACAAAGTGTTGAAGTCAGAATCAAGGAGGGAAGACAAGGGAAAGCACGGGAAATTTGACAACTTATGGGTTGGCCCTTACTCTATCCATTCAGTTGCTGGTAATAATGCATTTTTCTTACAGGAGTTGGATGGAGCAGAATTGTTTGGGGGTCCTGTCAATGGCAGGATGCTTAAGCATTACTTATCTTGATACATGTTATGTTCCGAAAGCCTTTTTATCTTTTTCTCCTTATAAATACTCCACCCATAATTGCATTCAAAGTTATAAAAATCAAAAATACAAAAACAAAGAAAAGAAAGAAAAGAGGGCAGATTGTGAAAACAAGGAAGGTATAGCCCCATACCAAAAAGAGAAACAAATCTAAAAGTGTGCAAGCTCAAATGCCACTCCTAAAGAACACACTTCTAGTTAGTCAAACAGCCTAATCTTGACTAATTAGTTTTAAATTTTCTACTGATAGGATAGTGAATTCAATTTGCCAAACTATTTAATCTTGGCTTATCAGTAGATAGATTAGGATAGAAATTAAGGGTTCAAACATGCTCAAAATCTGAAACTAAGTTTTCAAAGAGACATGACTCAAATCTTTTTTATTTTCTGAGTCAAAAGAGATGTAAATCTGGTTCTAATTAGCTCAAAATCTGAACCAGAGAACAAAGAAGGAACAACTCAAACAAAAGTAAAAACAGAGCTGTAAAGAAAAGAGAAGGCCATGATGAGAAACTTTCAGGTCTTAGGCCTTCCATTTTGATTTAATTATTGGTAAAATAATGTCTATGTGTAGCTTTTTTTTTATGCCATATATTAGCCTCAAGTTAGACAGTTAAATCCTGACTTGTATGCTTTAAATTTCTGTTGTAGAAATTAGAGAAATAAAAATCTTTTAGACTGTTTAATCCTAACATATTAGTAGATTAGGGAGAGAAGAATCTGAACTCAACTGGCTAATCTGAGTTCAGCGAGAAATAAGGAGTAGAAATAAATTAGATTTCATGCTTTCAAAAGAATAAAATATTGTGAAAATATTTTGCCAATCCAAGTGCACTCTGAAGAGGAAAAAATTTTAGATCAGTAGGATTGGGTAGGTAGAAAGTTTGTATTGATGAAGATCCATTGTTTTTATGGCTGCTAATATGTTTTTAGAGCAAGATCATCCCAGAAAAGGAAGGGCAACCCAATGGATGAGGCACAGGTCAGCCTCCCAGAGAACACAATGGATGTGGCATGGGTCAGCCTCCCAGAGAATGCAAGTCTGAAGTTCTTGATGCCTTCAAGAAGGCACCATCCCCAATTGGAGCCACTTTTAGCCACCTATAAAATTTGTTATAGAAAAAGGTGGCTAAAATTTTTTGGAGCCTTCAAAGAACAAATTTTATTGCTAAAAAGTGTTGGCTCTTGAAGACTCTTGAAGGCCTCATGCCTCTATCCAAAATCTTCACTGCTGTTTCCTTTCCCAAACCCAGAAATTTCTGCTCATTCCATTAAGAAGAAACTGCTGCAAGCACCTTTTTTCCCCTCTCCCCTTTTCCAAAACTAATCTTTTTTCCTCTCCTCTTTTCCCCATAAAATCCCTCATTTTCATGTTTTTCCCCTTTTCCCCTTCATCAAAATCACTTTGATAAGGTTTAAGACCCTTTCTTGCCTTATCAAAACCCTCAAACTCCTTTGAAAATCATTAAAAATCTATAAAAATCAGATTTTTTATATATTATGGACTTAAGCCCCTTGGGCTAGGTCTTTAACCTTTCCCCTCCATATGCCCTGGTGCCAGAACCAGGCGCTGGCCCTCCAAGTACTTATCACATCGCCCGATGTCGATTAGCCCTCCATTCTAAACCCCTGGTCATATGGTGTTCCATATAACCCACGGCCCCGCAGACGGGCGCCAAACCATATTGAAAATCAATATTTCGCCCCCAAAGTATAAACCTTTGTTTATATTAATTTGTCGGTTTTTTATTATTTCCTAAAGTTTCTTCCGGTGCAAAGTTCTAGTCACTCTGCACCGTCGATCTGATCCGCATATCGATAGCGCACAATCTCTCGCCCCGGTGGTCCCCACCAACCACTCACTGTTGCAAAAACCAAGCGGAATTCATTGCACCGCTTTTAAGAGGGAGGCGGTTTTTTTTATTTTGCAGTTATTCCATTCACCGGAAGACACGTGGCCTCGATCAAATTTTAAATACTGCCCTCATCACGCATTAAAGTTCGAACACGGGCCCGGCGTGATATTGACGTCCACCGTTTGATCTTAGGCCGCTCATTAGACAGTTATCACTCTCTGAAGACGCTCGTGCAATAACCAAGGTACAACATGGTCATTAAAGCATCTCCGCCGTCAATCTGATTTGCAGTTCGACGGCCCACACTCCATCGCCCAGGCCCCCAGTGCCACATCAGCATCCACGCTGCGACTTTTAATTGGGGCGGATCTTCATTGTTCCCCCACAAAATCGGCAAATACGGACCCTGGGTTTTATTCATCTGGATTTTATTAAAGTTTTTGATGTCCGGGCATATTTCTAAGGTTTATTGGTGCTTGTACTCTGCCATTGATCGCGTGGGTTGATCTCATCCGACGACCAACGTTTGTCACGAACCTCGAACATGATTTTCGACCATTTTTTTCCAAAACAAAGGTTTTAAACCATTTCTCTATTTTCACTTTGACTTTTCATGTCCACTCCCGACCGTCGATCTCTGCGCGATCGACGGCTCCGATTTAATTCCTCCCCCATTTCCTTTTGACTCCCTCTGATAAATCTCAACCGTTGGATTATGCCATCAGACAGCCATGCTCTTTCCACGTGCCTTCTAAAGCAGTAAAACTATACATGCAGGATTTTATAACATTGTTCGTATTTTGCAGGGTTCCAGTGGTTTTTTCCGCTATGCTGAAGAAAATTCAAAGGAAGAGGGTGACGATCCTCCAGCCTTCGATTTGTCAAATGAAATCACTTGCAGGTTTCAAAATCCACGTTTCGTCAATGATTCATGAGGCATTGATGCCACACGACCCCTGTGCAGCCCTGCACACCAACAAACACAGTGAATTAGGCACAAATCAAAGAGTATCAGTGTTGAAGACAAAAATGTACTAGAGCAAAAGATTAAAGACAGACCCGTGGGGATTACGTCTAAGAAGATTTATCAAAAGCCTAATCCCCAATTAAAACATAGTTAAAAGAAAAATCATAAAGGTTCATCAGAAAAAAAGCCTCCACCGCCACATCTGAGGAAAATTGATTCCTCCCAGCTACCACAATGCCACCTGTGCCTCAAACCATTGAAAAAAAGGCCAAAGTTATTGATCAGGACCAGACATCTACCTCACAATGTAGCCAGAGAGTAAATTCTGCAAACAAACTTAATGACAAAATATTAGCAGAGTTACTTTGACATCACACAGAGCCTCAAAGGTCAAAAAGAGCTCCCACCGAGCTTAAATCTTTATGTAAATCATTTAATACAGAAGACACCTACGTAAGCTTCTTCATTGAGCCCCCCAAAGGCCGAGAAGGCATTAAGTCTGTATTAATTATCTTTGGAGATATTTTATCAGATCTCACCTCCTCATCCTTCTATAAATACTACTGCAGAAGATGAGCGAGGGGTTGGTTGATTAGGTTGCTGAACTTTGAAAAGTAATTGAACTGGAAAATTCTGATTGTAAATAGTGTTCACTGGCCCTTGGAGCTCTGCTTGTGATAGATAAGTTAGGCTGAGATGAGTAGATGATTGCTAAACTAAAGCATTGGACTTAAAGCTGTAACTGGTTTGGAGCATCAATACAAGCCGATTTATGGGATCCTGGTCTATGTTGACGGTGATGTTTTTCTCATTGTAACTTGTTATTTTGTTTTTGTTTTCACTATGTTCATATTCTCTTATAAATAACATCATGCATGGAGTTAGGACCTACTGTATACCAGTACCCTTCTCTGACTGAAAATCTTTATCTAAATGTTTTCTTCCAATCTGTGTTATTTAGGAATGATTTAATTTAGTTTAAGCATAGGAATGCTTGCGTTCCCTCGTCTTATTGCCTTAGCTGAATATTATTCTTGAATGTTATGTTCAGTATTAGTTAAGTAGAGATGAACTAAGGAATATATGGTGCGCCCTGGTCCTATTTTGATCCCCAAAGACTGTCTGAATGTTTCCCTTGGAATGTGTTAAAAGATGGCTAGTTTAGAAGTACTTACCAGATCTTAGGCCCTTCTGTGTTATCTTTGTGTTTGTCTTGAAAGTAACCAAGTAAAGCAGAGCTAGGAGAGGATTTGTGGTGAGCCCGACCTGCTAGTTTCTACTCCAACAGTTGCCCTAAAGTTTCCCTTTGTTTTAAAATGTTTTCTATTGAAAGTGTATCAAAGGCTTGCTAGTTTAAAAGTATTTACCATATCCTAGTTTACTTTTATGCGTTTCTTAAGCGTATGTCAAAAGCTGGCTAGTTTAAAAGTACTTACCAGATCTTGGGCTGCTCTTTGTTCTCCATCTGTTTAAATTCTCCTTCTTATTGTACCATTTCATTCCATAAATCAAACTTCAAAGAGATCCTTAGACATAGATGACTTGCCCCATGGACCACTCTTGCCTCTTGTTGTTCTAATTAAACCCTATTATGACTCCATAACCCAATGGACTAAAACCTGCAATTATCTATCTTCCTGGCCAAAGCTTGTTCTATTTGCTTGCAATTTCTCACCTTTGAAACTCTTTGCATTTAGGACTCTCCACCTCAAATATTAATCATGCTCAACCATCCAAAAACAAAAAAAACCCTCGGCCTTCATAACTAGCCTAATATCATTACCCCAAACTTCAAAGACAAATCCATCTTTACACTCATTGGAGAGATCCCTCTCCGGATTTAGGAGGGCTAGATCCTAGAATCCCAAAGTGGTTGAAACGATGTTTCTCCCTGCGATCGAAATTTTTCCAATCTTGCTGATTACAGGGAAATAACAGATTGTTACAAGACAAATGACCCCCTCATCATCTCAGAGGAGAAGGTAACATGGAAGGAATAAAATGACCTATAAAAGACCCATTTTTTCCAACGTAACGCACCCCAGAAATAGCTAGGCGGAGTTATAATGCACCTGAGCTATGCAAAGGGAGTGTTAACGCCTAGGGTAATGCTCTGTCTTGCCCAAGGGGTAGCATTATCCATGTTTGAATGTGAAAAGGGGAATATATTTCGGAAAACTGACTGGCATTTCCAGCTTTTTCTCAAAAAGAGTCAGTTCAAAATGGAAACTAAATGGCACAAACCTTTTATTAGGCATTGCCAAACACAATTGAAGTCCTATGGAAGGAAAAATAAAGGAAAATCAAGGACACATCTAGATCTTTCCCGATTTGAACAGGTTGAAAGAGTTGGCAAGGTTTTTCCTCTGCATCCCCTACAAATTGGAGTTGTGGGCTCTTGGTCTAAGGTTGAAGGTTTGATTATATGTGGAGCCAAATTTCATTGTTGTAGTGTGAGGCTTGAAGATCAACGAAGTTCATTGAGAGCTTTTTTCCTTGAGCATCATCACACTTAGAGATAGAGAGAGAGAGAGAGAGGAATTGAAATATTGAGGAGGGTTTGGTGCAACTGATGGTTGTAATCCTCCTTTTCATAAATCAATAGAACTGTATTCATTTTTTCCATTTGATGCATCAATGTCACAATTTTTGTTCAATCGTCTATGTATCATGATATGAGTGGCTTAGATATGCATAGTTTTATGTTTCTTGTATGCTAGTTTAATTGATAGAAAGCTATACTGTTGTAGAGATTACACAGGTGCTTTGATTGGTTGCAGGATCTAGACTTGGAGCCGGTGAAGAAGGACTTATAATTCACTGCTTGGTGTTATCCATAGGATCTGCTATCCACAAAGAGGTAATATTTTCAATCTCGCTTTGTCAATTTTATATAATAGTATGAACATGTATGCAGTACCTTTGGAAATTTACAACTAATCTTACAGTCTGCCTCGGCCACCAGAAAGCCCTGAGACGGATACCCAATTACCACCGCCCAAGAATATTACTTTATAGAATTGAACCCATGAAAATAGTTGATTTGATCATTGGCTTTTTCACAATAGGTACAACCAAGATAAGAAACATGAATCCAATTGAAAAAGTGAGAGAGATACCATTAAGGACTATAATTTGGATGATTGTATGATTTTCAAGGGCTAAAAGTTAATAGGTAGTGACTAAAGCCAACTAGCATTATATTTCATACAACCACAAGTATTTAACTTTTGCGAGAGTATTCTCATGCATGTGAAAGTAGAACTGATGGAAATTAAGACTAGGGCCCAAAGAGAATTTGTGTATGGCACATTGATTGTCAACTTCTTACTAGAGAGAGTGTATGTAATGATGCCATAGGTAATTATGTCGGTAGAGGGTCCTATGGATCCAAGAATATAGAGGTGTTCTACATTGATGCCTCAAACATAAGGGGGAAAGATTTCATGATATATTTATGTAAACTTATTTTCATCGTTCTAGACACAAAACCATATGATCAAATATTCCATATATAATATTGAACATTATAGTGGGTCTAGAACTAGTACTTCCACCTCGAATGGAGTGGGGGAAAAATTGTAAGAAGAGAAATCAATGTATATGTATTTTTTAGATTTTGTATTTTATGCAATTTTTTAGTTTGGATGTAATAAACTGACAAGATATTTGGCATGACAAATATGTAGCACACCCTTGTCCTGTGGGAATGATTTAAGGAGCTAGACATGATGAGTAGTTGACTGGGGCTGGAGCAGAAGAAAGTACTGCAACAACTGTGAAAGAGGGAAATGATATGCAGGGCCTTCAAGATATTTTCAAAAACCTTCAGGGATTGGTGATGGGCATTCCACCTCATCCCATGAGGGACATACTAATTAATATATAGAGGCATACGATGGGTGTCCCAAATATTTTTTTGGTACCTCTTATGATGATAACATGAACAGTGATGTGCTATCATGACCATCAAACTCAGTAAGTTTATAACTTTTTAGCTTTAGGGTCTCATGCTAGGATCTATATCAACCATTTTGTAAAACACTCAAGTTTTGGGGATTTTTTACGTACAAAATTTTGATTATATATATATATATATATATATATATATATATATATATATATATATATATATATATATATATATATATGTATATATTGGGATTTATGGTATATTTGATGTTTTTTGTGTAATTTTTTATGGAAATATACACTCATGGCTGCAACTACAATGGATGTGAAAAATGAAAATCTAACACATAATTTTCTAACGAATTAGATAATGCATTAGATGCTCTTGGAACATGCTCAACTCAAAATTACCTCCCAAAAGACTAACCCTGAAAAATTGATGATGAAACACTCGATGATGAATGTGATAGTTATTATTTAGATGCATAATCACTAGTTGGGAGTCTAACCTGACCACTAAGTGTAAAATTATGAGAGGAATATACTCTAAAAGGAGTTCGATAACTCTAGTATACTAAATAACATTATTAGTAGCATGACCAAGGAATACTACACCAGAAACAAGAAAGTGTGAGGTACGTGTATAAAACACCCAGAAAGTTGATGCAACATACAAAGTTTGGCAACCAAAACCATCCACATATCCAATGTATAGTGAGGGTAGTGACTACATCTGTGCAAATAAAAAAGCATGAGGAAAATAACTAGGTTTAGCCAGAAAAAATAAAAAATAAAAGAAGCACACCAAAAGAGACAAAAATTTGTAAATAGAATTACAAAGAATATGTTATTGGGATGCTAGGCATAATTTTTTTTCGATAGCGCTCATTACAAGGCTTAGCGAGTGGATTTCCATCATAGTCCATTAGTTTATATGCCCCTTTAGAAAGGACCTGAGTGATGATATAGGGAGCAAGCTACATTGCTTGAAAAGTTCCTGCCCCCAAGAGGTCATTCCTTTGCTAGTAAAAGATAACAAGATCACCCTATTGGTAATAGTAAGGCTTAATGTGTTGGTCATATTGAAATTTGAGTCATAATGAGTGTCATCAAACTAATGGAGTGATAAAAAATGTTACTCTTGAACATAATTGTTGGGCAGCAGTTCAACATCAAGTTTCAATGATGGAATCTGGAACTCAATAGGAAGGGCTACTTCTAGGTTGTAAAATAGTTGAAAAGGTGTAAAGCTTGTAGATATCTTGATTATGGTTTGGTATGCCCAAAATGTTGAATATAGAATTGTGTTCCAATTGGTTTTTAATTTTTGGTAGCTCGATAATAAATACCATCCTTTTGACAATATTCCTCATTAAGAAATAGCCCCTCCTAGCCCTTGGAAGAATTTATTTTGGTTGAGGAAAAATATATTTGTAATATGGAAGCCAACATGTGCACAAAATCAAAGTTCATCTCAAAAATGAAATTGGACACCCCTGGATGGCTATAAATAAACTTTGTGACTGTCATTTGAGAAAATTCATTAAGAATTCTTCTTTCTCTCTTCTTTGGTTTGTCTCACATAGGTTTTAAGTGGTTCAAAAATATTGGTTCATACATGTCCGAAATTGCAAGGTATGAATCGACCATGCAATCTAGGGTTTAGATTTGCATTCGTAGGGTTTCCATAGGGAAATTTTGGTTACAAACACAGGCACGTAGAATTATCTGTGTGGTTAGAGCATTTCAACCACACACACATACACTTTCTCAATGTGGCTAGAAACTAGGTTTTATTTCATCAGTTCACCACATAATTCCACAGTTGACAACAAATATTGACAGTTGACTGTAGGCTTTTGAATCAGGGTTTTTAATTATTAACATTGTTGGGTTTATCTTTTAGATGTTGTTTAGTTGATTTTTCTTGATATTTTTGTGGTTTAAGATATAGATTATTGTACTCTCTCTTTTCTAAATCATTCAATGCCAATCTAATAAGAAGAAGAATTTGAAAGAGTTTTCCCCCTTCTAGGGTTTTTCCCCTGTCTCCGACCAATCTTGGTGTCGATATGTGTGGGTTATTTTATTCTATTGTTCCTTTATGTTTCACTGCATTGTTGATGTTATTTTTCTTTATGTATACTTGCATATGTTTTTAATGATGTTATGGTGCTATGGGGTGAATTAAAAATGTAAATGATGAAATGAAATTATCTAAAACAAATAATAATATAGCCATAAGAAAAATTAGCATGGTATCATAGTTGGGCTGAAGAAAAGTAATTGAGATCGCCATTGTTAAGAAATCATTGATGAGATCAATAGATCATGGAGGAGACCTAAAATAATACTAGGGTTTCAAGAAAACCCTAGATAATTAGGTTATTAGGGTTTTGTTTATATCATGAGGTTAGGATTTGGAAGAAACCCTTGGATAAGATAAAATCTTGAGTTTCTCATGTTTGAAACCCTAACATGATCAATGAAAAGGGTTCAAGGTAGCATCCAAAAATTACGATATGTAAGTAACAACTACAAGTTTCACATGTATATGAGTACTTAGAGGTATGTATAATATATTGTTTCAGTTTAATTGTAATAGTGGATGGAAAGGTAAAGCCTAAGATATAACAAATATGAAAGTATGTTTGATTTATGGTACATATGATATATTGGTTCCCTTAATATTTGAAAAGACATTATGGATTTCTTGATTTTATAAAGTTGACTAGAAACATTTATTTTGACATATGGTAACTTGATATTATTGTTAATTCTTATGACAAGAATGGTGAAAGTATGAAAATAAGATTTATACTATTATCAATTTTTGTAAGGTTTTTTTAAGCTTAGTAAATATGGAAAGTGGTAAAACTGTATGCCCACACTTCATGTTGCGATCATGATCCTTGAAGTACGAGGATACACTTATGTGAGACTAACCTTTGATGAATGTTTTTCTCATATGTGATGATGAAGAAACTGACGATGATATGCTATGATATATGTCTGAGAACTTGATATAGTTTGTGGTCTAAAAATTTTGTTGTACCATGAAAATATTATGATATACATGTTGATGGCATGAATGATCATGATTGAATAGGCTTCTCGTTCAGAGGGAGAAACCCTTCATGAGATTTTAACACCTAAAATTATTTGAAAAGAAGAAACTTGAATGTTGAAGGAAGGATTATGGACATGCATAACCATTTGATGTTGTCGAAGAAGTTCCGGAAAGTTATAAATTATACAGAGAAGGTTTATCCTATTCAAAGTCCCAAATGCTGGGAGAAAGGTTTAAGGGTACGGTTATATGACTCCCAACCACAAAGAAGAAGTTTTATGGCTGTGGTTGATCTTGTAGGATACAAAACTGAAATATTATGCACAACACTAGGAGCGCACTAGGAGTATGGAATACCTACAGACATGGAGTAAATTATTGAGATATCTATGAGAAGAAATCATTGTATGGTTTGAAGCAAGCTTTTCGAGTCTGACATGTCCACATTGACAATTACTTGCAGAAGCCTAGAAGAAATTTTGATCTGAATCAATACGTTGGTCTAAGGAAAATTGTTGGCTTGAGGGGTCCTGACCCAGGTTCGGATTTATTGCACAACAAACAAACCCTCTAACTATTTTCCCTTTCGGCAATGACCTTCTTGCGCAGATCAAAGTCTCACTCGATGTAGTATGGGGGGTGCTGGAACCAGTGTTCTGCAGCCTAAGGAAAAATTTATTGTGGCGGCCCTAAACAGACTTATATAAGAACTATAATAGATGATATATAGGTGTGTGCATCAACATATTAATAGATGTATTTTAATCAGAGCTACTCATAAATTGATATTCACGCATACTACACTTTATTAATTTGTGCACATTCATTTAATCATAAATAGAAGTGAAGATGCAATAACAGTTACGAAAATAATTAGATAGATCACAAAAATCACATAACAGTTTCGAGTTCACCAAAATAGTCTTCTTTATTAAGAGATATAACAATTCCAATAGATACATTTCTTCAATACCATTTAACCTTATCCTTCCACGCACATAGCCAGTGTAGTCTGCACACAGCCAGGACTTAGGTCTCCGCGCACATAGCCAGTATGAGTCATTCTACCCAAAAAACCATATTTAGAATGAAAATATTTAACAAACATACGACAGTGATCAATCAATATCTCTACTTGACTCAATATATCCATATTTATACTAACTTACCACGCATATACCATGGTCTCAAACGATGGTTTGAGACCCATGGTTTTCCCTTAAAACCCATTACATGGATTAGGGAATTTAACCCACCCCAAAGCTCCTTTGACTCTTTTGTGCAACGTGCACAAGAAAACATATACAAAACATTACCAAAATTGTACCCTAGAGGACTCCACTCCAACAGGACCCCAACACAAAATTGTGACTCGTCTCGAGTCACTTTGGGGTGGTCTCCTTCATCTTTGCTTTGAGCACTTTGACAGAGCTCTTCAGTGGAAAGGCCACATCGACACTCTGCATGAAAACACCCTGTTCTTCATCCCTGAGCTTCATAGCCGTCAATCCTTGAGAGGCTAGATTGATGTTGCGTTGGGTTTTTTGAAGATTATTTAAGGCACCATTCAATCTCTGATACAACTACAAGGCTTCCTCAACCCACAGCTGCATCCTAGCTTCCAATAACTACTCCTAGTGACACATATCTTCTATTTCTATTTGAATGACCCTGCCCTCATGAAGGTGGGATGGTGGATGTGTTGTCACCAGTGTAGGTGCCACCATCCCGATGTCTGAAAACTGTTGTTCCTTCATGGACAATTCATTTCACAACTACCACACCATTGCGTCATTCTGAACTGAAGTCCAGACACCCACAGCTTCATCTAGTAGCTGGCCACACTCTGTCACGCCACCTGAGATGTTATTTGTGGTTGTTTTAAATTTTGTGGTATGATTGGATTTGACTTATCGTGTTGTTTCTGGCTGTAGCTTCATATATAATTTTTAATTTTTTTTTTCAAACGTAACTCGAATGTCTTGTGCTTCTCTACACGATGCCTTAAGTGCACCAGCCAACCCTTGCAGATTTTCTGTGGGCGCGACCAATGCGGGGACCTATGGCAGGTTACCAAAAACTTGTTCAATTTTTTCTTCTAGTTCAGCACACCGAGCCTCAGCTACGCAACACGCCTCCTTCGTTTTCTACTATTTTTATTGAAGTATTGTGGCTTACTGTTGTAATTCAGTGGCAGCGTGGTAGGTTCAGTCCTCTCTGAACTGTAACTCATCCACAATAATGTCATGGATAATGTGGAGCTTCCTTACTGGTAGCAAAACTAGATTAACATTGATTTCTCTGAAGGATCTGATTTGCACGCGCATATGTAATATCCCAAAATCGGGACAACTCATGAATCATGCACTAAAAACGAATTTCCAGCAACAGTTGCAATAAAATACCAAAATGGACCCTTGGATCCCATAAATTAATCAATATAAAACATAAATCCAAGAATAGAGCTAAACCAAATAAAACTAGGTGGGTTAAACATATCTCCCACACCTAGGATTGCCAAAATGTGTTAAAACCCCAAGACTGTAAAATACCGGAGTTGCTGCATAAGGGACTGCGCAGTATAAGAGAGGGTTTACACTCAGAAAATAGGAGAACAATATATCTACTCATATATTAATCAAATATGATTTAATAATTGAGATCTAGTCTCCTTATACAAAATACAAGAGAACCCAGCAAGGGTTTCTTGTCAAACACTCTGCATACAAAATGTGATATTCAGAAATTTACCGAATCATCACGGCAAAACTGAAGTAAAAGAATGTACAAGTCTAGAAATATGTATGATCTTATGTAGATCCCTCAAGGGATTCCTCCCATGAAAGGATGAACCTCTCAATCACAAGGAAACACTGCAATGGAGCCACCAAACAATGCACTGAATACTGCCTCCAAAATAATGCATTCCCTAGCTGGAAAAATGCTGGGAATGTATGGGAAATGTGTGGTATGATATCAAAGATTTGAAATCATCTCTGGATCTCTCCAAATAGGTCCCTCAAGTGAAGGAAACCTTCCTCCAATGAGGAACTATCTCGGGAGCTGGAATTCCAATCCCTTCCACTACTACACCCTGCAACACTGCAAAATATTCAGTAAAAGCTACGTTGATGAAGTAGTCTGAAGCTTGGTCTGAAAACCTAATGTGGAATGATAAATAATAACTCTCCCAAGAGGCTCCTCAAGGAAAGAGGTGGGATTCCCACTCGGGAACACCTTGTGCTAAACAACACTGCTACTCTGCTAAACAACAAGAGAAAGAAAAAGTCTGAGCAGAAAAGAATAATAATCTAAGACATGATCAATAATGCTGCCATCCTCTTCCTTATATATGATCAATAATGCTGCCATCCTCTTCCTTATATAAAATATGATTTTTATTTCCCTTGGCCCCACTCAATTAGGTCATCTCTATCCAAAGATACATCTCCCTCCAAAATTGCGTTATTCCTCCTTGGATTCCTCCTCCTCCACAACTACGCTGTTGACTTAGTCAAAGCATCTTGATTTTATCCTTGTTCAAACATGGAGGTGTTTTATTAAGCTATAAAGAGTGTCCCCTTTCACACTTGGAGTGTTTTTATCCTCCTTAGGAGACTTATGGGCTTTTCTACCCATTTATTCACCGGCTAAAGCTGCTTCTAACTCTAATGTTCCATTTAGCTTTGAGGCTAAAATTTTGGAACATTATAGTCCTCCCCTCCAAATTTTTTTCTTGTACTCAAGAAAATGTATAAGGATAGAAAAATTTATCCCCTCTTCCTCATGTGGCCTCCCATCAATAGCCTCCATCACTGCATCAAGAGAATCTGCAAATAAACTGTAATCCAATGTTTCCTTCCAAGTGTGCAAAACCAAATGGTCCGCATCAATCAAAGGTGAAAAGGGTGAATGGAAACTTGCTTGTTGTCTCATGGCCCACACAAAGTAGGAGTGATGATCATCATGGTGAATTAATCCCTCCATCACCCATGCTATCATCCAAATGAAGTGAGTCACCCTCCAACAGGGTAACTCATGAAAAGTCTCCTCCACCTTGTGCTCCTGAAATGTAGGTGGGATAAATAAGTGAACATGATAGGAAAGGAGGCCTATCCCATGCTTTCCTCCTCTCTAGTTATGATAAGTGTAGAGGGAATGCTGATCTTGGGCTGCAACATGATTCCCCTCCAATGGAAAAAAGAAGATTGAGTCTCCAAGGACTCTTCCTCCAAGGTCATGAGACATGCCAACCCAAACCATTCCATCCATGATGAATGGAACATCATCACCATATCGCATCCAAATCATAAAATGGATGAAATTTATGTGAAATTTTGGATGATACATATGGTTTCTCAAATGGATACTGTGCAGTCTCCCCAACTGCTATTTGAGAATGTCATGTGGCAAGTGGTCCTACAACAAGTTGTAAGTTGTGTATGTTTGCTCTTCCAACATGGGGAGGTAAGCATCAATGTCTATCAGCTGCACATAGATAAAATAACAATACACTTGCCCAAAGTCATGTATATGTGGGCTACTATCATTACAAACATTGGCCCTAAAGTGACCATGAAACCCAAAAGTACTCTTGATCTCTTGTGGAGAAATGCACTGCTCATATATGGTGAGAAGATAGAAATACTCATTGGAGTAATCAAAAAGTACAGAGATGTATTTCTGACCATGCATAGTGAGTAGGCTGAAAGTGAGGTCCATGTATAAGTTCCCCCATGAGGATCCCCTCATAAAAATCTGCAAGAAGAAGGGATACATATACTTCTTGGAACACCCCATCAATAAGAACACACTCCCATGTGACAGCACTATAGGCCTTAGAAATAAGACTCCATGACTCCTCTATTTGACATTCCATATGCCCAAGATATCCACGAGCATGCTGCTATGTGAGAAGATATCATTCCTACATGGAAGTCTCTCATGATCATTCAAAGCTGAAGGGTATCCTCCTTGCACCATGAATGTGCCCCCCTTCTTTCCAGAAATATCATGAAAAGTATGGGAAAATTTCTGCCCAAACTCTCCCAAGTGCAACCACAGCAACAACAACTTTTTCTGCTTCTTCATTTCTCCCTCATACAAGCCATAGAGTAGGATTATTATGGTCAACTTGTATGATGTCCCAACAAATAGTTCAACCATGAAGTGCCTCCTCAAGTTCTCCAATTGGTTCCTCCCACAAGAAGAGAAAAAGAGTGATGTGGAAATCATGTTTTTCCCTTGGTTCCTCCTGAAATGTACATCATATAAAGTGGGGAGAATCATGCTCTCAATGGACATCTTCAACCTCAAGCCCACTCTCCAAACAAATCTCCCCATGAATATAAACATATCAGCAGTATATGGAAGCAAAGTATAATGAGAACAAGTTGCCCAGTGACAACTGGAGAGTGAATCATAGTTCCACCTAGGGAACCTGCGTAGTGCATCCTTTGCCTACATCAAAATAAGAAATAACAAGTGCTTTACCAGCCACTTTTTTGCTGCCACAGTCATCTCATAATATGGAAACATGAAGTTACAATATGGTGTCAATGGGGTACACCAAGAATCATGTGGCTTCCCCCACAAACCATAAAAAATATAGCCAAAATCAAGGCTACAAGTAGCTGCAAGTAAATCATCATACAATATGCAAGAAGAAGTAATTCTCCTTGTTACATCATGCTGCTCAAATAATGAAAATAAGTACAAAAAAATATGAAATGATACCTCATCAATCATATACTTGAGATCTTGAGCTGAAATGGCTCAACTGGAAATTCTCCCTCACCTCCAAAGAGTAGGGAAGTGGCTGTGACCTCATCTCCATTACCATCCGGGCTATGCATCTCTCCATATGCTAATATATGTCATGCTGGATTCCCTCCCAAGTGAACTCCTCCATAAAATGGAAATATGGCTCAAAGTGCATAGAAGAGAAGTCCTCATGTGCTGCATGTAGCAGCTTCTCCCTGAGACTAGAATATCTAGTCAAGAAGATCCTGCCATAGGAATAGATGACCGTATCATCCACCATGTATCTATCATGTCCATATGGGTCATCAAGAATCATGCATGCACCAAGATCCTTGGATTACTCTACCAAGAGCTGAGATCTCCAATAAGGATCAATCCTCCAAAGAGACAATGCTGGTGATCTGGCATGTGAAGGTCTCCTCATGTTGCTGCCTGCTACTCTGACATCCCTCATGCGAAATTTCTCCCCCAAACTCTTCACCTCTCCAAAATACAAGAGTGGTGAACCCAAAGAAAATATATCTCTCAACAACTGTAGATCTGGTGGCTTCCCCGGTCGAATGCCTCCATGTAATGAGACATCAATGTCAAGAGTAGACTGTATATATGGTTGGGAAACCTTGCCCCTTTCCTCACTGCAAAAATCAGTCTGCCTCTTCCTTGCATTAGCTTTCTGAAATAGAGAAGGGTGTGTGATTCTCATCAACTGATTCTGCTATTCCTCCCTACCTCCTCCTTCCAGCTGCAGTGCTGCACAATCATGCTGCTCACTGATTGTGCTTGGACCTCCATGTATGAGATCCTAGGGACTTCCTTGAAAATATGCAAGAATCCCTCTTGTTGGAGCATGTGCTCCTCCTTCCTCTGCATGAGGTACTGGATGTGCTCTAGATGTGACAACATTTTTTCCCTCATCTTCATCAATGTGTATGGGAAACATCACAATAGTTGGATCCTCCTGTGAAAAGGAGATTCCCATGCGCTCTTGTTCAATAATATGAACTGGAGGTCTTGCTTCTGTCAATGTGTAATGCAAGATGTTAGCTTCTCTCGTGGTTTTCTGAAGTGGGGTTTCCTCTATAACATGCAAGGGTTTTTTCCTCTCAAGTTCTTTGTGCTCATGTGTCTTAGGAATTTTTTCACCAAATCTTCCCATCAAGGTTTCTATGAATCTTGCATAAGAGGAAGTGTTTGCATTCTTTAAAGAACAAGATTCAAAAATCCACCATGCATGAGCCTTACCTCTGAAATGCAGCGCCGCAACTCTGATGGCTTCATCTCTGGAAATATGGTGCAACTGAAAATAGGAGTCTAGCTCCTTCACCCAAGCTTCAGTTGAACATGTAGGTGATTTGGAAAAAGTATATAGAAGAAATCTACCTGCATCCTATTGCTTGCTCTTCTCCACCCGGATCTTGCAAAACTCCGGGAAATTAGTATGATCTCTAAACCTTCCAGTTTGAGATTTATACTCCTGCAACAAATCACTAAGAGTTCTCCTCTTAGGTATTCTTCCTCCTCCTATCCATCTCAAGATAGATTTGGGCACTTGATTGCGCTATGCGCCATGGTGTGTAGCTGCATGGTCACACTCACCATGTGAAAACCTAGACTCAGCTCTTGATTCAACCTCCTTTGGAGATCCCATCTCCAATCTCATTTTCTTCAACTCTCCTTGAAATCTCTGCATAGATTTTGGAAGAAGCTTTATAAGCTTTTATTCCTTTATCCCTTCATATACTAAATATTTCTAGCTTCTGTACATCACTCCTCCCTCTAATAGCTGGATCTCATAGGCTGAGCCATAGATCATGCTTTGATACCACTGTAATATCCCAAAATTGGGATAGCTTATGAATCATGCACTAAAAATGAATTTCCAACAAAATTTGCAATAAAATACCAAAATGGACTCTTGGATCCCATAAATTAATAAATATACAACCTAAATCCAAGAATAGAGCTGAAACAAATCAAACTAGGCAGGTTAAACAGATCTCCCACACCTAGGATTGCCAAAATGTGTTAAAACCCCAAGACTGCAAAATAGCAGAGTTTCTGAATAAGGGAATGCACAGTATAAGAGAGGTTTTACACTTAAAAAATAGGATAAAAATATATCTACTCATATATTAATCAAATATGCTTTAAGAACTAAGATCTAGTCTCCTTATACAAAATACAAGAGAACCCGACAAGGGTTTCTTGTCAAACACTCTGCAAACAAAATGTGATACTCAGAAATTTACTGAATCATCATTGCAACACTGAATTAAAAGAGTGTGCAAGGCTGGAAATATGTCTTATCTGATTTATATCCCTCAAGGGCTTCCTCCCATGAAAGAATGAACCTCTCAATCACAAGGAAACATTGCGACGGAGACACCAAACCATGCACTGAATACTGCCTCCAAAATAATGCATTCCCTAGCTGGAACAGTGCTGGGAATGTATGGGAAATGTGTGGTCTGATACCACAGATCTGAAATCAGCTCTAGAGCTCTCCAAACAGGTCCCTCAAGTGAAGTAAACCTTCCTCCAATGAGAAACTAGCTCAGAAGCTTTGATTCCAATCCCTTCCACTGCTGCACCTTGCAACATTGTACAATCTCCAGAAAAAGTTGTGCTGATGAAGTAAGCTGAAGCTTGGTCTAAAAAACGGATGTTGAATGATGAATAAAAACTATCCTAAGAGGCTCCTCAAGGAAAGAGGTGGGATTTCCGCTCGGGAACACCCTGTGCTAAACATCACTGCTACTCTGCTAAACAGCAAGAGAAAGAAAAAGTCTGAGCATACAAGAATAATAATATAAGACATGATCAATAATGTTGCCATCCTCTTCCTTATATAAAATATGAGTTTTCTTGCCCTTGGCCCCACTAAATTATTTCATCTCTATCCAAAGATACATCTCCCTCCAAAACTGCGTTATTCCTCCTTGGATTCCTCCTCCTCCACAACTGCGCTGTTGACTTAGTCAAAGCAGCTTGATTTTATCCCTGTTCACACATGGAGGTGTTTTATTAAGCTATAAATATTTTCCCCTTTCACACTTGAGTTTTTTTGTCCTCCTTAGGAGACTTATGGGCTTTCCCACCCATTTATTCACCGACTAAAGCTGCTGCTAACTCTAATGTTCCATTTAGCTTTGAGGCTAAAATTTTGGAACATTACAGCAGAGTTGAAAAATATACTTGAATGGAAGGCATGGGAATATGGTTAGAAAACTATACCCAATCAATGGGATCATTGTGATGATTGGCTGTGCTTTGGTGATAGACACTCGCTTGAAGCTAGCTCGTTTAGGCCACACTCGTTTGGATCAGCCTCGATTGTACTTTAAGTTATTGAATCCCTATCTGCAAACCTTCGAGTGCAGAATTTTACTGTGCCTCTAGATATGTCCACATGTCCTCTATAGCAGACATCACTATATTGGAAATTTCATTAAAGTAGTTTTCGGTCAAAGTAAGGTCTTCTTCACTAACTGCTTTGGAACCTTTTTTCTTTTTCTGTGAGCCTCTCGCAGCCTGAGAGCCACGCTTAGTCCCCTTGGTGGTCTAAGCTTCAGTTTCTTTGGTACCTTGATCATTTTTTCCAAGCTTTGCTTCCTTTTAAAAGTCAATTATTTTTCTAGTTGTGGTTGGCATAGGCTCTACTTCAACATCTATGCCCTTTTGATGTGTTCCTGTTGTGGTTTTGGGCTTTGTTAGGGTCTTTGGGATGGATGAGGATGCACCCCTAGTGGTGTGCGGCTCCAACCAAGGTAGCGGCCACTCTACCGTGATGCGCACTAGGTAATATTCGGTGACTAAGTAGGGAAAATCATACCATATTCCTTCAACAATGCCCTTTGCATGGATATGGACATTGTGGAATGTCGCCTTGAAATATGCAATTAATTTGTATTGTTCATACAAGGTTGGGGACAACCTTGGATTTGAATGAATTTCTTGACACAATGCAAAGTAAAAATGGACCCAAAAGATTTTACTTTCAGTGAATCTCACTAGAATTTTTGAGTTCCAAAGTGTTGTGTAGCATGTGGCTTCACACATGTCTGGCTCAATATCAAGAAGTTGTGATTCTTCAGGCATCTTCCAGTTGATGAGCGCTATCAGGAGAAATAACCAGGTGCAATAAAAATTCTTCCTGCACCTTGCACACATTCTCTAGGAATTATTCACATAGGTATTGGGCCCAATTGTATTGCACGCCCTTCTCGCACTGCCCAGCTAGCGCAATAACTTTGATTGGGACCTCCTTCAGTCAACACTTCCTCATCATTTTGTAGGCTAGGATGAGAGTGCCAATTTGAATAGCACAGTCATTAATTTTGTAGAAAACAAAACAATGATGGTGGCGCGTTACCTGATAATATTTCTTAATCTTCTCAGAAACTTTCTTTTCCTGGCTTTTTCCTCCAAATTTTTCCATAGGGTCCGCCCCCTGAATAGGAAGATTGGTGATTTGATGTATCAAATCAACATCAATGGGAATTCACTCTCCTAGCCATAAAAATTCTTCATGGATGATCACGAGCAACTGACGCATACAAATTTCATTGATTGGGCTGTGCTTGAAGTGCAAAATTTGCAATAAGTTGAGCAACCTAAATTTATGCAGGCCCAACACCTAGTGCTTTGGCTCAACACGCACTATACCCCTGTCATAAGGAACCTATTCTAATTACCTCTTCGGGTGTGAGCTTGAGAAATTTCTCTGGATCTATAAGGTCCTCGTCCTCCATTTTTAGCAGTGGAATTTTGGAGAAAGATATCTCCCTCAACTAGTACATTTTCAGGTAGCAAAGAAATGTTGATGTATGAACGTACTTTATCTAGTTCTTTCGAGATCTTCACCGAAGCCTTGCGTGGTGCCTCATAGGAAGGAAACCACAAGATAGGACCAATTTATACTACATTTTCTTCCTCCGTGAATGTCTCTAGTAACTCAACCATTGGCTTCTTTTATCGCTCAACAGCAGTGGGGTTTGGCATAGGGGTTTTTTCTCTAGGCGACTTCTGGGACCCCGAGGTCTGTCCCTACTCAGTTTGAGTTGGCACAGGGGTCTCACTGGCCTTCACGGTGGGTTCCTCTCTTGGGCTGGTGTCATTCACAATGGGCGGTATTAAGTGACCTAAACCTCTACGGTGCAACTCCTCCTCAAACAACAAGTCGATACCATACATAGACTTCAGAAAAAATTTGGAAATCAGAGAGATCAATGCACAAAAATAACATAGAATGAAAAGGGAAGTAATGCAACCCCTTTGGTCATATTTAAAGCTTAAGCATGTCTTAAACAGTCTCTTTTGCATTAATGTAGCTCCATAAATTATAAAACGACTCCAAATCTAGCATAATATCCTCATTAAATGAAACTTAGATGCTCCTCCAAAAGATAAGAATCCTCTCTTATCCATATTTAATATTCCAATGGCTATATTTTTGCATGTCTGCGACGAAGGAAACCTTCGATCACAGCTTCCATGCATGTGTTTCACATGTCTGTGCATCCACCATCTTTTCTGCGCATATCCAGTTCTCTAGCCATATAGTCATTTGGTGCACGCAGGGAGAGGGTCATCCCTGTAAGGCTTCAATTGGTTTCTATTGAAATACCTAGCAAGATTTTCTTTGCTCAATGTGGCTAGGCACACTGCACCTCCGTCAGTGATTTCCTTAAAAATATATGGTCTTAGCCAATGCATCTTGAACTTCCTTGGGTGGGGCACAAGCTTCTTGTCATACAACAAGACCAAATCTTCTTCCATAAAGACCTTTTGTCTGATATGCCTATCATGACAAGCCTTTTTGTGTGGCTTCTATATTTTCTTATGGAAATTTTCTATAAACTGATCCTCTTTGAGCACGAACAATTGTGACAACCGTTCTTGCTAATATCTTTCTCTGCCATATTTTTGAATGTTGCAATGCATAGACTTGGAAGAATGTGCTCCATTGGCATAACGTATTTTTTCACATACACCATTCTGAATGGTGTCTTTACTATCATCTTCTTGCATGTGGTTCTATATGCCCAAATAACCATAGGTATGAGCACATCCCAATCATTTTGGTTAGCATTGAAAACCTTAGTGAGTGCAGTCTCCAATATCTTATTGAAAGCTTCCATCGCACCATTCGCATGTGGGTGATATGGAGTACTATTTTGATGATGAATCCAGAATTATTCTATCAGAGCTTCAATGGTTTCATTCACAAAGTGTGTACCTTGATCACTCATTGGAAACTTGGGGAATCCAAATCGAGTCAATATGTTCTCAAAAATAAAGTGCACAGATGTGTCCACACTACAATCCTTCACTGGCTTAGCTTTAGCCCACCTGGTCACATAATATGCCACAGTGATTATGTAACACGTACCTGCCTTCTTTCCTGGAGGGTCAATAGGTCCAAAAAAATATATGGGCCATTTTTCAAAATATTGCAACACCATCTGTGGGTGCAAGGGCATCTCATCTCTTCGTGATGTCTTTTCTATCCTTTCGCATACATTGCATGTGTGATAATGCACATATGCATCATTGTGCAGTGTGGGCCACCAGAAACCAGCTCATAGGAGGTTCTGCACAATGGATTTCCCTACATAGTGACCTTCAACAACCCCTCCATGAGCTTCAGCTAATATGTCTCTTCTCTCAAATTCCAATACATATCTTCGCAGGACTTCATCTGCACCGATATTATAAAGCTAATCGAAAATTAAGGTAAATTCAGTTGCGTGCGTAACCAACACTTTGTTTTTTTGTAATGTATATTCCTTGGGTGCATGTCCAGTAGTCAAGAAATGAATGAACTAGGGAAATTAATCAACCACCTTTATAGTAAATAACTGCACTTCTATTAACCCATATGCTAATATATTCAACTATTTCGATGGTCTGGCTAGCATTCTGTCTCCCCAGCTTCACAATAACTTCAAAGTCATACTCTTGGAACAAAAACAACCACCTGCAGATCTTACCCCACAACATAATCTTATTGACCAGGTACTTCAAATAAGAGCGGTTAGTAAACATCTTAAAGTGGCCTCCTAATAGATAGTGGCAGAATTTCTGTAGTGCATAAACCATCACCAATCCTTCTCTCTCCGTAGTTGAATAATTATGCTTGGCGCTTGATAACTTCCTACTTTCAAAGGCAATATGGTGATCGATATCCCCAACTCCTAGTTGTGCTAAAATAGCTTCGAGCGTGATGCAGGAGGTATCAACATGCACATTAAATACCTTCAACAAATCTGGAAAGAGCAATACAGACAAAATTACCATCTTCTCCTTCAACAATTCAAAACTCTTTTGAAATTCTTCATCCCAAAAAAATGATGCATCCTTCTTAAGTAATTTCTCCATGGGTGTAGTGATCAACGCATAACCTTGAATGAACTTCCAATAATATCCAGTGTGCCCCAAAATTGAGTGCAGTTGTTTGACATTTTCAGGGACTTCCAGATTAACATTCACTGTGATCTTCACAGGATCCGCCATCAATCCTTGCTGGTAGACAATGTGACCTAGAAATATCCTGAATGGCACAAAGATATGCACTTCTTAAAATTAAGTGAGATCTAATACATCCTACAAGTATGGATGATTAGGTGTAGACTTGATACATGCTTCTTCAAAAACCCAAAGACAGTCCAATTATCAAAGTAGACTTATAATAACTAGTGGATATACTCCTTGAATGTAGCTACTACGACACACGAGAAGATAGTAGGCGCATTCAGCTTCAACCCAAATGGCATGATTGTATACTAAAAATATCCCCATTCTATTGCAAAGGTTGTATTACTTTGATCTTTCGACACAATTCTAATCAGATGATATCCTAATAAACCATATGTGAATGAATAAGCATCTTGTCCTACTACATTGTTGAGGATATCATTAGAAAATTGGATCAGAAATAGATCATGAATGTAGGCATCATTCAATTTTCACTAGTCCACACAAATCCTTATTTATCCTTTAGTATTTTTATCCTGTACTACCATGGGGCTCACCCAATATAACTCCTCCACTAGTTCTATAATGCCTGCAATAGCCATTTTATCCAACTCTTCCTTAAATTTTTTCTTATATTTTGGATTCAACCTATGCGGGCACTTCTTCACCAGTCGCGTGTCTAGTTTCAAAGTGATATTCATGACCCCAAGCTCTCCAATTATCCCTTTCAACTTAGAAAAATTTGTAGGAAACATGTCCTCATACTCAGTCAGCAGCTCAACAACCTTTCCCACTGTATCATAATCCTAGTAATCTCCAATATTTGCTAATTTCAGTTCTTCTTCAAAGCCACTGTTCACTTGTTGAATATTCAGAGGCTTAGTGACATCTAGTGACATAATTGAAGGTCCAGCAACTACATGTTTTTATTTAGATTCAGGGATTGTGATATTCCTTATATTTTCTTAATTTTCTTCAATCAATTGACCATATCCCTCATCTACGTGTCCCATGTTGGTGAAGCACGCTCTACCTTAGAATGTTGTGTAACCAGCTCCAAAAATAGAAGAAAAGAGATATCAATTCCTTAGAAATAAGCCACTTCGAGGGGGCAACCTCCAATACATTACATAAATGAACAATTCTTGAATGATACAATTTACAAAACCTCCTTTCTATATATAGGAGTCCATGTGACCATAATGTAATCCTAGCTGACCTAACAATAATAATTTAAGGGCACAATAATAACAAAATGGGGGTTACAAGGGTACAATAATAACAATAATGGGGTTACACTAATAACAATAAGGGACTATACTAGTAATATAGGGACCTAACATGCCCCTCTCCTTCAAAAAAGTGTTGTCCTCAACGCTTGAGTAGCTCTGGGTGCTTCTGTATAAACTTCTCATCCTCCCATGTAGACTCTTTAGTGGGTAATTTCTTCCACTTGATGAGATACTCTGAAATTGATCGATTCCGTAGTTGTCGAGTTCTTGTTTCCATGACCGCTTCAGGTTCTAATATGATTTTTCCTTCCTCATCAAGTTCTGGAAATATTGTTTGATCTGGAATATTTTCACCTATAACGTTCTTTAAGCATGAAACATGGAAAACTGGATGCACTCGTGAAGAATCCGGAAGCTCCAATTTGTATGCCATAGTACCAATATTTTGCAACACCTTGTAAGGACCATAGTACTTTGGCGATAATTTATTATCCTTCTTAGCTTTCTTGAGGGACATTTGTTTGTATGGTTGTAGCCGTAAAAATACCCAATCTCCTACATAAAAACTTCTTTCGCTGCGATGTTGATCTGCCTATTGTTTCATTCGATTTTGTGCCAAATTTAGGTTATCCTTTAAGAGTTGGAGAACTTCTTGCTGATGCTCGATGTGATCTTCCACTACTTGAACCTTTGAATTTTCCCTTAATGATGATGTGATGGATGGTGGATGATATCCATAAAGTGCCATAAATGGGGTCATTTTTGCTGCAGTATGGAAGGAAGTGTTATACCACCATTCAGCGAGAGGTAAACACTTGACCCATTGTGTTTGTTTATCAGATACAAAACAACGAAGATATCCTTCCAAACATTTATTTACTATCTCAGTTTGACCATCAGATTGAGGATGATAGGATGAGCTATGAGCTAATTGAGTACCCAAACAAGAAAATAACTCCGTCCAAAAATTTCCAGTAAAAATGGGATCTCTGTCGCTCACAATAACCCTTGGGCTTCCATGTAGCTTTTGAATTCTGTCCATAAATGTAGTAGCAACTGTACTTGCTTGAAATGGATGAGATAATGCACAAAAGTGTGCATACTTGGTAAGTCTATCAACTACCACCATGATGACACTCTTTCCTTCGGACTTAGGTAAACCTGTGATAAAATCCATTGAAATCTCCTCCCAACGTTGACTTGGAATGGATAAAGGTTGTAGAAGTCTTGGGGTCTTAATTGTTTCCACTTTATTCTGCTGGCAAACCAAAAATTCCGCCACAAAATTTTGAATATCAGATTTAAGGCCATCCCAAAAAAATTCTTTCTTCACCCTGTGGTAAGTTTTTAAAAATCCTGAGTGTCCTCCTAAAGGAGAAGTGTGCAATTCCAGAAGAATCTTTGTTTTAGTTGGGAATTCTTACAAAGATATAAGCGATCTTTGTACCATAAGGAATCATTTTTCCAACTAAATGTATCAGATGTACTAGGATCTTGCTGCAACTTTTGAATGAGTATCCATACATCTTTGTCCTTCTTCCATTCATCTCTTGCTTCAATTATCCAATCTGGTTGGATAATATAAATGGCACAAAGCAATGCTTCCACCTCTTCATTATTTCTTGAGAGTGCATCTGCAACAACATTAAGCTTTCCTTTTTTGTAGATTATTTCAGTCATAACCCAACATCTTTGTGACCCATTTTTGCTGCTCTTCTGAAGATAGTCTTTGTTCCAAAAAGTGTTTAAGACTATCATGATCAGTTTTTACCTTGAAGTGTCTTCCCATTAGGTAAGTTCGCCATTTCTTTAGTGCATGCAATATTGCTAACATTTCCTTCTCATAAATGGGTTTCTGTAAATACTTTCCTTTGATTGGACGACTTTCAAAAGCAATGGGTCTTCCTTCCTGCATTAAAACTGCACCAATTCCATTTCCTGAGGCATCACATTCCACAATAAAGGTTTTTGTAAAGTCTGGTGAAGCTAAGACCGGTGCTAGGCACATTGCCTCTTTAAGACGTTCAAAGGCCTTAGTTGCTTCAGGAGTCCATGAAAATGCATCTTTCTTCAATAATGTTGTTAGAGGTGCTGCCATTCTCCCATAATTCTTAACAAACTTGCGATAATACCCTGTTAACCCGAGAAATCCTCGCAACTGCTTTATGGTTGTGGGAACTTTCCATTCCTTAATGGCTTTAATTTTGTTAGGGTCCACTTTAACACCCTCGTGAGATACAATATGACCCAGATATTCCACCTCTTGTACTCCAAAGAAACATTTGGACATTTTTGCATATAATTGTTTCTCCTGCAATAGTTTGAGCACCCTGTCAACATGTTCAACATGATCCTTCCAAGACCTGCTGTAGATTAGTATATCATCAAAAAATACTAGCACAAATTTTCTCAGGAAGGGTTTGAAAATGGAATTCATCAACCCTTGAAATGTAGAAGGTGCATTGGTAAGGCCAAAAGGCATGACCAAAAATTCATAATGACCCTCATGAGTTCGAAATGTTGTTTTTGGAATATCTTCACTCTTCATTCTAATTTGATGATATCCTGAATGAAGATCCAACTTGGTAAAATAAATTTCTCCATGTAATTCATCCAATAATTCATCAATCACAGGAATGTGAAATTTATATTTAATGGTGAGCTTATTGAGCTCCCTATAATTGAGACACATTCACCATGATCCATCCTTCTTGTGTACCAATACTATAGGAGCAGAGAAAGAACTTTGACTAGGTTGAATTATACCTGCTTCTAACATTTCTGCAATCATACATTCAATTTCGCTCTTTTGGACGTAAGGATATCTATAAGGCTTGATGTTTGGAGGAACACTTCTTGGGATCAAATGAATAGCATGATCATGATCACGAATAGGTGGGAGTCCTTTGGGAGTTTCAAACACCTTGGAATGATTGTCCAAGAATTTTTGGAGATCTGCAGAAATAGATGATTTTGATGTTGGAACTTCTAGTGAGCATAATTGTGCAATTACACCTCGTTTTTCTTTCTTTAGAAGCTTTGTCATAACATTAGAGCTTATTATCTTTCCTGGATTCCTTGCAATACCCCGTAATTCGACTTCCTTTCCTTCTGAAAAAATTTTCAAGAAAAGTTCTTGAAATTGACATTCTGGTGCTGGGTATAGGAAACAATTTAATTCCTTGGCTACCTTGCAATGAATAAAATTATGGGTGCTACCTGAATCAATCAAAACTATTACCCTTTTCTTCTTGATATGTCCTTCTATCTTGAGAGTTTGAGGAGTGGTAATTCCTTCCAGTGCATTACATGATATGGTCAGATTCATTTCTTCCTCTTCTAGGGCTGGTTCCTAGTGTATATCCTCTTCTTGCTCATTTTCTTCTTCCTCTTCACAATCTATGTAAAATAATTTCTTCTCAGCACACTTATGACCTTTAGTGTATTTGCTATCAGAACTGTAGCAAAGCCATTTTTCTCTTTTTACTTCCAATTTTTGTGGTGTCAACCTTGTAGGTTGTGGAAATCTAGGTGTATAAACACTTTCTTCTTTATAGAAGTGAGTGGTAGGCTTCCTTGTCGCCATAATTTTACATTCAATTTTTCTTGCCAACCTGAATGCCTTCTCCAGTGAATCAGGTTCCAAAACGTGAACTTCATGTTGGATGTTATCCTTTAAAGTGCCTATGAAGAGATAAACTCCTCATGGTTCGGAATATCGCTACCCTTATATTCAATTTTTTTAAAGTCCTTAATGTGTTCCATTAAACCCCTTTGTAGTCATGCCCCTTAATTGGCTAAAGAAGGTGTTGCTCTTTGTATCCTCATAATGTGCTATCATTTCATCCGTAAAAATTGACCAAGTGACAATTTTTTTACGGGAGCAAAGCCATCGATACAACACAAATGTATTTTGTTCTAAATGTAAAGTTGCAATGCGTAACTTTTGTGTGTTTTGCACATTATTGAGATCAAAATATTGCTCCATCCGTAGTATCCATGTTACAGGATCCTCTCCATCAAACTTCCTCATATCCATTTTTTGGAATATGGTGGTTCTTCCCGCCAATATTAGAGTTTATGAAATCACGATTAGCATTTATTTTGTTCTCATCATGAGTTTCCTCTACTATCTTTTCACCATTAGGAAACATTTTTTGTATAAACTTTGTCAAACCTTCCATGTCTGCTTTTAGATCATTCTTCATGTTTTCAATTTTTGCCTAGCATGACCATCTAGATTCCATGCTGCATTTTCCATGTATACTGACTGATTCCATGCTCTTTTCAAAACTTCCATTTCATTTTTTGCTGCTCTTTGTGAGAGCGAAATTTGGTGCACTTGCTCTTGTAATTTTGATAGATCATGTTGCAATTATTCATCTTCATGAGTCATAGTATAGCCTTCTGAAGGCTTAATGGGTGTTGAATTATTTTTATGGGGCATATTTTAGAACCCAATACTGATATCTATTCTACAATATTCCCTTGGAATCAATTCAAATTGATTCTTCAAACAAGACTTATGCAATTCGGAAAAAAAATACACACCTTTTTCTTGCTTTTGAGGAGCTAGATATTGAAATTGGATTATCTTTGTGATTAAGACTCGTCAATATCTTAAATTCAGTAATGGAATAGCCCTCTGAATTCTCTTTTGAATGCCACAGGTCCGACCTAATTTGGATTCTCCAAGACAAAGTTGTGTCCAATCTCCCACAATGACCTAATTCTGGACTGGTTCAGTAGAGAAAACTTGTAGGACTTGCCACGTGTCACTGTTTCATCCTTTGTCTCTGAAATTGACAGCCAAGAAACTACAGGAAGTGTAATTGCGACCAATTTTTACGGGACTCAAATCCACTGCCCAGAGAGAGAGTTATTGAACTTTTTCCACGATCACCTCTTTGAGATGAAATTCAGGAGCCTGAAAAAGCACTACCTTCCACAGATCATATCTCCAAAAATATTGCGAACCAAGCTCAATTTGACGTTTGATTTCATCTTCAATTCTGCAAATTCTGTGATTTTAACTTAAAAGAAAGAAATTTATAGCGCAAATACCACGATGACCTATTTAGGAGCCTGAAAAAAGAACTGACTTCCGCAGATCATATCTCCGAAAATATTGAGAACCAAGCTCAATGGACACCTTCAAAGCATTCACAACCTGTACTGTAGCTTTAAATTTCAGAAAAAATTTATAGTGCACCTAATGACATCTGCTTAGATTGTACACTTAGAACTAAAGCTCAATTACAAATGTTGTGTAACTGCCCAAAATAATAAAGATACTACTTTTAAAATACTAATTAGAGGTAAATCAATATTAATATATAATGAATAATTCTTTATTTATAATACAAACCTCCTTTCTATATATAGGAGTCCCTGTGGCCATAATGTAATCCTAGTGGGCCACAATGTAATCCTAGCCGACCTAACAATAATAATTTAAGGGCACAATAATAACAAAATGGGGGTTACAAGGGTACAATAATAACAATAAGGGGGTTACACTAATAACAATAAGGGACTATACTAGTAATATAGGACCTAACAGAAGGATAAAATATGATCTCTTGAATAATTTCACAGGCTTTATCCAAGCAACTCAGCTAATTTCAAAAAGTTGAAGCTTAAGAAAAAATTTTTGGCCGCATAGCATCTTTCATTGGTTCCTTGACGCAACTCCATTTCTATTTTGGTGGCACTAACCGTCACATATTCAATTGTAGATGAAGATGTGTACCCACTGTTCACTGGTGACCTCATAGCTCTAGCCCAATTGACCAGATGTCACCGTGATCACTTATTTAATAACCTCTTCCATCCTGGTAGTTGGACATTCAAAGCGCAATCTCATTATTCGAGTACATTCTTCCCAGTTTCCCAAGTTTCCTTTGTGAGTATGCCACCATTGTGATGGGGTAGAGTGCAACGCTATATCCAATGCATGGAATCTCTGTGCTTCTAGGACAATCCTTTCAATCTCTCCTAAAAACATGTTCACATTAAATCATCATAATACGACAATTCACATACCTATGATGATATGCAGCGAAGGGATTTGGTCACTCGGTTGCAAAGCAACACATATACTTCATGTAACTGGTTCTACCATTTCTCTAATTCTTCATCTGAATTTGATAAGCAGGAACTATATTTTTCCCAATTAAGCCTTCCATCAGCTTTTGTATTGATCCAATCAGCATCTCGCGCATTCAACTTATAGATATGGTCAACATCATCGTCTGCGTGCACTGGTTCTGTATATCTTGCACCTTCTGTAGGATCTAGGGGCACTACAACTCTGGCTCCATTATTCTCAAATACCATAATCCTCTTAAGATTTATGATGCCATGCACATTGTTAACACTGGTGAGGTACAAACAGGAAGACGACATCAATTAATGTCGAGCCCAAGGATTTACAAGACATGAATACATTATGGAATCAAGAAGTATTTAAAATCTCTAAGGTTTTGAGAAAATTAAATTTGAACTAGTCATAAATGCTTAAATGCGTGCTTTTTCCTTCGAGAAGAGCGCCTTTTGTGCGCATTTTTGCATGAACAACGTGCATTCCTGGAAATGGAAAAAAGTCACTTTCCGGGACCACAACAAGCAAAGGACAGTTAATCCTTATGTGAAAGTCACCTAAGGACAGCCACCAACTTCTCCTTAGACATTATGTGAGCACACAAAAGAATATTTGAGCACACAATGGAACCACACCTCTCCCTTGGGTCACCATTCATCATGTACCAAGGGAGGGAAGGAAGATTTGAAACTCACCTATATAAACCCACCAAGAGATGAAAAAAGGGTGATCATAAGGTTATGCTGGCCAAATTTTCCCAAGAAACACCAACATTGTGTGTGACCCAAGGAGCTAGAGCTAAAGAGGACTCGATGGTTGGCCACCCAACATCTTAGTCCACCACAGCAGAGAGAGAGAGTTAGACTATGTCAGAAGGAAGAACTTGAAAGACAAACATCCTTGCATCGGGACCTAGAGCCATTGTCTAGGGGCCCTTTGGCAAGTGGTTAAGATTTTGTTTTATTCCAAGCATTCAATAAGAAGAGGCCATCGAGCCATAGTTTGCATTATTACTGTTTGGAACTCTCTATATAGCTTCTTTTGTGTTTTTAGTTTTATTTTTTTAACCAGAGCATACATTAGCATATTATTTCATTTAAGTTTTATGCTTTTGAGCTCCCCCCACATACTACCTGTTACCAATATTTTAGAGAGTATACCACACTATTTAAGCTCGTGTGATTTCCAGGCTAATCAGTATGTCGAATCTACCACAACAGGATTGGTGACCCATCGATTTGTTTCGAGTTTATGGTTGTGCCATCTGAGACCCTTACCATGCTAAAGTGAGTTGATGTTCCTTCCACATCATCTTGCGCCTCCCAGATTCACCGAGTATTTAATTTAAGAAGGAGCCTCCAAATATTTTACTGTGACTTTTGTGCATAGTTTTTCACAAAGAAGCGCATTGCGTGCATTTGGGAGACTCGCACGCAGAGCGCACTTGTCGTGGGGTTTTTATGCCAAAATTGCAGAGAGATATTTTCTCCTTATATTATGCATTTTTTCTGCTTGTAAGAGTGTTGGGCAGCCCCTAATATATCTGCCAACACCTCTGTTGATACCCCACAGCTTCTGAGAACTGATTTTTGCTGCTTTTTGTAGGCATTTAGTTAGTTTCCATTTAAGTTGGTTTTTTGCAAAAAGTGTTCACATAGTTTAAGTAGGGGGCGAATTAACCATTGCTTTCTGAACAATTTATGTTTTTTGAAAATTTTGGTATGCACACTTAGTTTAACTAGTCCAAGTAAGTGGCTCATGACCACACATGCATAAACTAGTGTAGAAATTGTTTAGTTTAAATTTCAATTTTTGCATTTAGGAAATTGTGGGACTAGGATTGAATCGCAAGTTAGAGCAAGTAATCTCTGATGTCTTTGCGCCATTGGGTGACCCTAGACAAGCATATGAACACTCTATATTTGTGATTTTCCATCTCCCTTTAGTCACTCAAATAGACTAATTAGGAGGTTTTGGAAGCGGCCCATTATCCGCAAATGATTTTTATTTGAGCAAGGAACAACGTCACATAGTTTAATTAGGGGACTTTTGTAAAGGATCACCGATATCCATATGTTCAAATTATGAGATTTTTCACCATACACCCACACACATTCATCCACTAAGAAAATAAATCAACCTAAAAATAACTTAAACCAACTCACTAAATTCTCCCCACAGGGGCCACAAGAGAAATTATAGATTAAGTTAGGATCAAGGGAGTAGGAATCCAATAAGCTGCCTTGATCACACTTCACATTTGAAACATAGAAGTCTCATTTTTAGGGAGCTTTAAAATCCACCTATCAGCCCATGGAAAAGAAAACCCGAGCGTGACAGAGACCTGATTTAGAGGGGGTTAGGGCTTAGCGCAAGCATGTACAGACGCTAGCACCATGAAGCACAAATTCATTTCATTTTCGCATTGTTTTATGTATGTGGCCATAAATTTTTCGTGATCATAGACTTGATCCCCTCAAAATTTTTCCAAAACCTACCCTGGTTGACACCCAAATGGTTCCAATTGAACCTCATCAGTCCAGGTGTCTTTTGGACCTCCCCCCATTATCGGGAGGGGTTCCAGGCCCGTCGCTAGGCGAAGAAGGAACGTTTCCATAGTGGTCTATTCCTCCTCTAGAGCAACCTGGTCCATCGAACCCTAGCCGGTCTTCCAACACCACACCGCCCACACCCCCCCCTCGGTCCCCCCGGGGGCAAGAGGCATCCCATACAGAAGCCGATGAATTCGAACCCGGGTATGTCAGCGACTAACCCTCTTCTAACCATAAATTCATGTCTTCACACATTTCCATGGAGTCAACCTCGGGCCAATTTTCTTAGCGGCGTTAAATTTACTATATTTAACCAAGCTCACCAATGGCCCCATCACACATGACCCCAATTGGCCTCCCATGTCTACAAACTTCCCTTCGCACATAGGCCCAACACTAGGCAAGCAAGTGGAAGACCCAAGAAATCATATAATGACCTTTCACCTATGGTGCTCATCGAATAGCATCATTGACGATACTATTCGGTTGAGGCTGTTTCAATGCACTCTTATGGGAGTGGCAGCGAAATGGTACGTAGAGCAACCCCCTGCTTCACATGGAACCTTTAGCACCCTTGCTACCACGTTCCTCACATACTTTCAGTTACCCATTCACCACGATTCGGGAATGGAGTTACTGACTCATTTCAGACAATCCCCCTCTACCCATATTTTAGAACATCTCCATGAGTGGAGACGACGTCGCAGTTTATGCAAAGCACAACTTGATGACCGAGTCCTTTTAGATTTATTCTTGAAAACTATGATGGTGGAGATTTCAAAGGATGTGGCGCAACCTAACCCCACATTCGAAGAGGATGCAATCAGTAAAGCCCAACAGCTTGAACTGATCTACACGCAATCAAGATACACATACAATATCCTGCCTAACGCTCCGCCCCCGCAATCTTATCAAGAATTTCCAGGCGCGTCTAACTCTGAAGACAAACTTATTGGGTCAATGACCCAAGGGTACCTAGGCAGCAGCAGTCAGAATCCCAGTTACACACATGGGTCTACCCAGAACATGTCTCAACCCGGATTTCAAAGTCATCATATGCAGCAGCAAAATTTGACTAATAGGGCGCCAACGTATCACCAAGGAGGACCTTATCCTCTGGCTGAGGGGATCCATTATGTAGGAAGAAAAATTGACGAAATAACTCCCCCCCAATGGGTAGGTGCAAACATGGGACAACAGTATGCTCAGTCCCAAGCACATAACCCACCTACGCAAAACAATGTACAGGTGAACTTTGTGCAGTCGTCCCAAAATCAACCACACCAGTATGATTAGGAGAACTACCCTCCTAACGTGGTTAAAATAAAGGTAAAAAAAATCCCAAAGGGAACCCTGGACAGGGGGCAGTAACCAACAGCGCCCATTGCGATCCCAAGATGGAGGTAACTCCAATCGGAATCAGAACCAGGAGCCAAGCAATGCCCAAAAGCAAGGAAAAAGGCCAGCTTTACGAACAAACCATTCTTGTTCAATATGTGGTGAGTACGGGCACTATACTCACCACTGTCCCGAAATCCCTGAGCTTAAAAAGCTTCAGAGTAACCGAGGACAAGGAGGATCTTCCCAGACAACTGCAGTTATGCAAGAACCCTTCCCCCATCAAGGACAGTCAACACTCAGTATCAAAACCCCAATTATTCTATGAAAAACAACCATGAAATTTACATGGCGGGGGAAGAAATGTTTTTCCAAACTCAGAATCATAGCTACGACACCCCACCAGACACCAGTACGTCAGGGGCTAGTACCAGCGCACCGACTGCACCTTTAACCATTCTAAATATTCCTTTGGAACCATTTCCAAAATGGTAAAAGGGCCTAATAGGTGAATAGGTAACTACTCCAAATTAGCCCACAATTACAGCATCGTAGATGATTTAGCTCAGTCACCCGCTGATTTGTCTGCATTAGAAGTACTGCAGTCGTGCCCAAAGAAATAGAAAGCCCTACTTTCCGCATTAGGCACCGTCGACCTTGCCGACACGCGCATGATGGCTTTTGACTTAGATAAATCCACCCCTAGGCTTCCCTCGATGGTCGCCTTCCAGATACCAGTATCGGTACAGAATATAACTATTCACCGATGTGTCATTGAAGAGGGTGCATCCACATGCATCATGTCAAAGAATGTATGGCAGAAGTTAAGAGCCCACGAAATCAAACCTTCAGTCATCACGCTCAGAGCATACGACGGTCGTCCCTCAACTCTCATCGGCCTCTACCAAAATGTACCAGTCTGCTTAGCCGGCAAGACAGTCGACATAGACATCGAAGTATTGGACGCTCACTTGGATTGCAACATACTCCTTGGGCAGAGTTATATGTATGCCATGTCTGCCATATCCTCCTCCATCTTTCGCATCATGATGTTCCCCCACGAAGATCGAATCATTACGGTAGACTAGTTGACGCACAGTGAAAAGCGTCCCTTGACCAACACAGATATGGGTCTACCCTATGTAGATACAGCCACAGATGGTCTTTTACGGTATCAATAATATGGCCCTGGTCCATTTAAACCGTCGTTCGTCCTAGGGTCATTCCTAGGAGATCCTCCTATTATCCCTGAGGTATCGCACGATGCCACAGGGGCCCCGGTATGCATGATGTCCACATCAAGCACCAAGGTTAGTCAGGACACAGACTCAAGCAGTAACGACACCAAGGCATCAACTACTGCAGCCTCCCTAGTCTATGCCACCTCCCAAACTCCTTTCCTCTACCCACCTCCTGGCTTCACCTCCCAGCAGGTCTTGGCAACACTGGTATTCCCCAATATATCATTGGCATTCCCAGTATGGTATCTCGTTCCCCCTTCAGGAACGCCAGCTACCAACATTACCGCATTTGGGTTAAATCCCCCCGCTCCCGAGGAGCCCCAACCTACCCAAGTAGCAGTCGAAACCGCCCCCGCAAGGGAAATTCCCACTGCAAAACCGGCGACCACGATAAAGAAAATCGTCAAGAAAGGAAAGAAAGTGATGACCCCCACCATGTAGAGGGAATCATCAGCCTGCACTATATATGATGTCGCAGGACACCCTACCCACATATGCTTGGAGTTGGACGAATTAAAACCACTCCTTGGCTGCGAGGCAACTCCCTCAAAATGACATTCCCATAAAAAGGAACTTGCCACCAAAAGTACAGGAAAACCGCTACGTACCAATCACGCATGCGCCCTCTATGACACCTATGGGCATTATACCCACCATTGTCCAGAAATACCATGGTATAGGGATGCCTTACATGCGATCGAGCGATCCTATCAAGAGGATCCCTCCATCCAGTCTATCAATGACGAGCCGCATACCATCCTATACTTACAAGAGGAGCACCGATACGTAGAGCGCCCCGCAGTAATGCCCATTATACGTGGCACGCTATGCGATGAACATGGCCACTACCTCGAAGAGTGTGCCGCATTAGAACTCATTCACAGATGTTATCCAATCGAAAGAGTTTACTACGTGGGGCTACGGGCAGCCCAATTCACATGCCCATTATGTGCTGAAAATCACCTATTGGAGGATTGTTACTACATACCTCACTTCCGGCTAGCCCTTGCTAGCCTCCGATCAACCATAGTTCGTCTTTCCCAAGAAGACGATATGGATGCCGAATCCATTGGTAGCTCCGTGACCCAAGAAAAGGAGATGAGCGGGTCTATCACGTTCTTGTCAGCCGAAGAACAGCCGAATGGGGAACCCCTAGTTACCCCGAAAGGCACTTAACGAAACCCACCCGCATGCACATTATGCAAGCAGACAAACCATATAGTAGTCCACTGCCCTGACTTAGCAACATTACGATGTTGGTACCTCGCCTAGCCTCAGACCAAGCACGTTGGGACCCCGATATCACGGATATTTTGCATGATATGTCAGGATAACCATTATGACCGACATTGTACTTATGTCTCACGGATCTGTCCCACTATCGACATGATTAATGCCGTAGAAAAGAGGACAAGCGATCTCCAAGAATGGCATAAAAGATACATCGTCGATTCAATGTCCCCACCATCGCAGTGGTGTGTCAAGCCTGATAAGACCACACACCAATCACGTATACCCCAGACCAAGCCTAGGATAACATGCGGCCTATGTGATTGAAACGATCACCGAATCAGCCAATGCAGAGAACTCAAACCCCTTGTAAATAGTCTCTGCATAATCTCGCCTCTTCCTCAAAAACTTCTCTCTAATCAAGAGAATATCACACACACTTACTGCCGAATTTTCTCACACTTTCATCATACATTTAAGTGCACACATCTCCCCAAGCTGAGAGCAACTAGAGTAGAATTAAGTCAACCACCCACCAAAAAGGGAGGCAAGTCTAAACCTACGACATGAAAATGGAAACAGAAGACGACTTGGTCTGCAACCAACCCTTTCCAAGCATCCACATCTGGAACGTCAAGTAGTGTAGAATCTCACACTATCTACTCTGTCAGCGCTGTGATACCCTGCACCATTTACACTAGTCATAATCACGCGCCGGAGGAATGCCCGCTACTACAAGCGTTCAGGCACCTCTGTAATAAAAACAACTTCCACCTACCGAAAATTGACTATCCTAGTGAGAGAGCCAACCATCGGCTCATACAAGACTCCATTACTGAGATCCTTCCCCCGCTGCATGCCAGTGACATAATTCATCACATACGACTTGTGTCATGGCACGCCCAAAACAGGATTTCAACCACCTCCTCGTCACAGGAACTCCGCTTTATTCCTGTCACAAAATACTAAGGTACCTTATGCCTTTGCATATATTTCCTCGATATCCCAAACTTACATAACGCCATCGAACTCCTTAATGACACCCAGCCTCTAGAACAACGCTTAGTACAACTAGAGCTACTTGATGAAAACAGGTGAAAATCGCTGCAACGCAATGAGGTCCATAAAAAAAGGGTAAAAGCATCATTCGACTACCACATCACCCCTCACTCATTTACCGAGGGAGAGCTAGTCCTTCGCTATGATGTTGCAAAAGAAGCCTTAGGGCCAGGAAAGTTCGAAACCTTGTGGAAAGGGCCCTATATCATCAAACATTGCCTCCAGCAGGGGGCATAAATCTTGACGGAACCGGATGGGACCTACCTCACTAACCCCATAAACAACCTTTACCTCAAGAAATTCTATCCATAAGGGCCCCTGTAGCCCTTATCCCCTAGAGTTAGAGTACACAAAAACCCCTATTGACCACCTATAAAATTTGTTATATCAAAAGGTGGACAAAATTGTTTTTGAGCCTCTAAGAAACACTTTTAATACAGTGTCTGTTACCTCAGTTTTCCTCAAGACATCATGTTTCTCCTTGAAAACAATTTTCATGATGAGTCATTTAAAAGCTCAGAAATTTTAGATTTCTAAGAGAAAAAGGACCGTTTCAAAATCCACCTTTTTCCCCCCCCCCCCCTCTCCACCAAAAACTAACCTCCATTTTCCATCCACTTTTCTTCATAAACTCTCTCGTTTTTCCTTTCCAATTTCATAAAATCCCTTACGTATATTTAAAAACCTCTTTTTTAAAACTGAAAACAAACCCTCAAAATCCTTTGAAAACCACTAAAAATCTATGAAAAATACATATTTTTGTATAAAGGCTTAAGCCCCCTTGGGCTAAGTCTTAAACCACTTCCCCTCCACGTGCCCGCACCCTAGGACTAGGTGCAAGACCCATAAAGTGTTTATCACATCGCAAAGTCTGAGCGCATAAGTTTGTTTGCCGTGTTTGAAAACTCCGATGCAATTGAGCCTTTGTACACCGCCCCTGATCATATTATCGTTTCATAAAACCTTGTGCTCGCAATCGGGCGCTAAATCATTATAAATATTCACTCCCAATTCATTTTTTCCTTTGTAAATCCAAAAAACCCACTAATCCAAAGTTTGGTTTAAACGCACCGGAGTTATGCTTTTTAATGAAAAAATGGGTTGATTGAAAGACCCGCATCATTTCTCCGATGCGATTGAGCCCCTTTACCTAAACTCCGCCCTCCAATTTGATTCATATGACTCATGTCCGGGACCAAAAGATAAATATCCCAAGGAGCTTAATCACATCGGAGAATTTTTGAATGGGTAGATCGAAAAGACAAGGCCTGACCTCCGATTGCGATGGCCCGATTGCATAATCGCATGGACCATTCCCCGATCGCGCCAATTGCATCGGCATTTTCTATTGCACCCTTACACTCTCCCCGCCGATTGTAAAGCCCCAATTGCCGATCTCCCAATTTAATATCCGTCGTTGATCTCCGGGGTCCAATCTGATCCGACGACCCACGACCGTCCCAAACCCCAAACTCCTTTCTGCCATGTTTTCCTCCGAAACAAAGGTTTTAAACCTTATTTCTTTGCATTTTTTCCATATCCCTATAATGTGACCATTTACATTATGATTTCTCCTGATTATTCCCAACCATCGATCTCTGCGCGATTGACGGATCTGACTTATTTTCTTCCTTCGCTCTTCTTTTAACCTTCTCTTTGCTGATCTCCACCATTGGATGTTGCCATCCAACGACCACGCTTTTTCCCCACAACCTCTAAAGCAGTTTACCCACTATGCATGATTTTATAACATTTGTGTATTTTTCAAGGATTAAATGTTTTCCATTGTATTGAAGAAAAATCCAAAGGCTAGGAATGACGATTCTCACTCCTTCGATTCACTAAAGGGAAGCCATCCATGGGTTCAATTTCCATGTCTCATCAATGTTTCATGAGGCATTGATGCCATATGAGCCCTGCGCGGCCTGCACATCAACAAGACATAGTGTTATTTAATATAATTAAAAATAGTATCAGTGTCGAAGACAGAACACAGCAGAACAGAAGATTGAAGACAATTTTGGGGATTACGGCTAAGATTGATTATCAAAAGCCTAATCTCCCAAATTAAAACATAGTTAAAAGAATATCATAAGTGTTTTATCAAACAGAAAGGCCTCCACTGCCACATCAGAGGCAAATTGATTCCTCTTAGCTACCACAGTGCCACATGTAGCCACAAGCATTCAATAGAGGCTGAAGTTATTGATCAAAAAGAAGATATTAGCCTCAGCCCAACCGAATAGTTAATTATGCTAAAGAAATTTAATGAAAAAATATCAGCAGAGTTACTACAAACATGACACATAGCCTTAAAAGTCAACAAAAGCTCCCACCGAGATTAAATCTTAAATGTAAATCAATTAATACAGTGATAATATCTATATGCTTCCCCATTGAGCCCATCAAAGGCCGAGAAGTCATTAGTCTGTATTAATTGACCAGGAGATCTTTTGTCACATCCCACCTCCTCATTCTTCTATAAATAATTCTATAGAAAATGAGAAATTGTTGGTTGGTTGATCACTAGTTGTAATACTGAAACTCTCTAAAATAATACATAGTCTGTTGAAGTTGAAGAAGAAATTGAAGTCTTGGAAGCCTTGATGATGTTGTTGCATGCTTGTTTTTTAGAAGGCTCTATCATTGGATCCATGAGCTTGGCTGTTGGTGAAGTATTCTGAACTGTTTAATGTTTTCTCTTGTTTTCATTTTGTTCCATAATTTCTTACTACAGTAGGATGAAAGTTTTAGGCTAAGAAATGACTCTTGGAAGCACCTTAGACCTGTTCATCCTTCACTGTTTTATGTTTTCTTCTGCTAAAGTATTTTAGAGTCTTTAACCTGTCTCTTTAGTATTCAAGCTTTTTTATTTCCTTAATGGCTTGAGTAGTTGGTTTCAACATGATTTATGGTTTTCCCTTCTTGTCTGCTGCCACTTAAAGGCTGTTATTGAAGTCTCCCTTTGAAGTTTCCTTGTTTACAGTGAGCCAAGGAGGTCTGTTCTGATCTTGCCCCTTGTCCTCGCTTGAACAGTTGGCTCAAATGTCTTTATAGTTGTGATCATAGATGTATTTAGGTGTTCCCTCTTCTATGACCGTAATTATCAGTGAATATTATATGTTTTCTAAAGTCATTTGAAATAAAATCTTTGAGGAAATAGGGTGTTCCCCGAATCTTAGATTTCATTTTAAAAGTTGTTTTGAAGTCATTATTTGCTCAAAAGTGTGATTTGTAGAATTCATGGTTAGCCCTATCTATCAAATAGTCTTTATTGTTCAAATTTTGCTTTCAAATTCCCTTTGTTGAGAATTAAACTTCTCTTTCCAAATCGTTGATGTCCATCTCATTCCAAAACCAAAGGATCCTGCAGCCAAGTTAGATTTTCCTTTTGATATCCCATATCCATTGATAAGTTTGTCATGACCTCTTTTTGACTCCATTGCCCAATGAAGCTAATACTTCCTCTTTCTACCTACCTTTCCTAGACCTTTCATATTCTGTTGTATCAATTCAACCAAACAAACAAAAACACCTGCACTTAATAACTAGTCTAAAAACCAATATCCAAAGCACACAAGATAAGCCTTTGCTAAAAAAAATAATTTGAGAGATCCCTCTCTGAGAACAGGAGGACTAGATCCTGGAACTCTAAAGATTGGTTCTGATGTTGCCTTGTCTTTTGATTTGCCAAAATATCAAAACACGGGCCACCAACATAATGGAAATCACGGTGGGACACTGAGTAAAATCTTTAAAACAGAACACTCCCTGTCTAGTATAACATAAGTAGCCTTCTTCAAGCACTACCTAACAAATGGTAATCATGATACAACTTTATTGAATCAGTGACAAACTAAGTGACCCTTAGGATTCTTGTAAGACCTTATCAAACCTTGAAGGAACCAGTTACCACGCCATAAGAGTAAACTCTGTTTGTTTGAACACCTTAGCTAAGTGCAAAATCAGACTTAGAACACTCTCTTAACCTATAAGACAAAAATAACTCAGAAAAACCCAAAAAAATTTCAGTTTGGCTTCATAAATAAACGTGTTGGTGGAACCATTTCATATTTTACCTTCATACAAGCTAAATAGTTTCCACCTGGCGACTCCACTAGCCCCAGTAGGCCTATTACTCATCTAGGTTCCTAGTTTTCTTTAAGACTGTGTTAACCAGCCTTGAAGAGATTTAGAAGCCTAGTCCCATACTAAATAAGACATCTTGAGAGGAAAAACTCCCAAAAAACAGTCCTTGAAACTTTGACCTCTCTCATTTTTGAAAAGAAGTTTGGGTTCACATAGGATCAACACTAAATCCCATCCAGACCCAAACCCTCCTCTAATCATTGACAATCCAGAGAAAATTCTGTGGCAAACTTCTACATCTGGAGAATCAACTGCTAATAGGAGCCTCTTAAGAACAAAATCTGTCCCTAAAAACCTTGTTGTCTTAGAGAATTCACACTTTGAATTACATCATACAAAGAGCATATTTAAAACTAGATCTCAAGGTGATTTAAACCAAACTGATCTTGACATTGCAGATTTGCAGCAAAGTTTTAGTAGAGAATCCTCACCTTCCACTCCTCCTGACTCCCAACTTTTTCATCACTTTAGCCTTTTCCATAACAAGTCTGCTCAAAATTAGTTTGCTGGCCCAAGTGTTTTTTCCACTCCAATCCATACTACCATTATGCAAAACACTCCTGTTCAACCCACTTTCACTACTGTAAATCCACCCTTATTTCCAGCCATGGCAACATGGTATGCCCCATTAGTGTTACCACAACCTCTACTTCCGCCACCAAATGATTACCAATCCAAAATCCCTCACTTCACTGGAAAAGAGTCTACAACAGCTCAACATCATGTAGATAGGATGGAGGATGCATTCGATTACATGGAGATAGAAGAAGAAACTGTGAAGATGAGGATCTTCGCCCAAAGTTTAGGAGGAGATGTAACGAAATGGTTTAAAAACCTACCTCCCAACAATATAAATGGTCTCCCTGCCTTGCATCAAACATTCATCAACAAATGGGAACTCAAAAAGAACCCTCTCCAAATACTAGCAGAGTATAGCAGTCTCAAGAAAAATCAAGGAGAGAGTGTTCATGACTACTCCACTAGGTTCAATAGCGTTTACAATTCTCTTCCACCTCACATGAAGCCTCCTCAAGGCATGGCCTTGGTAAGGTATCCCAAAGGCCTTGAAGCTGAAATGACTTATCAATTAATGGAGAGAGATTACTTAACCTTAGAAGACATGCAGAAAGGAGCTGTGAGCATAGAAGCAGACATAATTGAGAAAATAAATAGGTTGAGATCAGAGAAGAGGGTAACTTATAAAGATGACCTACCACCCTCAACCTCAAATTTGGACACAAAAATTGACAACCTAGTTAAGGTGATGGAGAGGATGCTTGAAAAGATTAATTTGAATGAGAGAGTGCCACCAAGAGAACCTCAAAATAACCAAAACAGAAATAGAAATCAGAATTATAGAAGAGAAAAAAATCAAGATAAGAAAAAAGAAAGTGACCAACAGATTAGACCTCCCTTCCAACAGAACTATGTAGATCAATATGAGGAAGATAGGGAGATGGAAAGGTTGGGAGAATCTCATGTAAACTTGATTGGATCAGACAGTGGGGATGATGTTTTCCTCACTAAATAAGAACAAGGTTTTTTCTCTTGTGATCAAAATACAAACACCTATGAATATTCTGATGACTATAGATTGGGGTTTGAAAATGGAATCATGGAGGTGCAAAAAAAATATGATCTTAGGAGCAAGGGGAACATAGATAATTCAAAAGATAAGAACACTAATACTGCTATCAAGAAAAACACAGAAACTCAACCCAAAAAGATAGCAGAAAAAACCAACATTTTGGCCAAGAAAATAGACATAAACAAAGACAAAAGTGTCCAGCAAGATGCTGAATAGAGTACCCCTAGCACTTCAGCTAGTGGTCCTAATAAAACTGTCCCAATTACTAGTCCAAACAAGGTTCAGCAAATCAAAATTGCTGAAAGGAATTCAATGTTAGAAAATTATATATTATGGAGCAATGCAGCACATAAAATATGGGGAAAAATACAAGCACACAAAAACACATAAAACCATAGAGACACAGATATAAGTGGTTCACCTAGTTTGGGCTACGTCCACCCCGAACAACCAGTCCTTCCTTTCTATTATCCAGCAAAATGAAAAGACAAAACCTACAGTAGATCCGTTGTAATATCCTCTGTTCTCTCTCACAGTCTCCCTCTCAGTTTCTCACTCCGAGAATACACATACATTACACAGTCGCAATACAATACCCTCATAAAAGCGAGAGGTTGCCTTCTAGGGCAAAAAACCCTAAACTAAACATAACTTCTACCGTCAGATCATTTGCCTAATGAATGGCCCAGATTGACTAGAAATTCCTATACTTTTACAAGGCAATTTTACATCTGTTTTTAGCTTCGGGGCGCTACCCCCGAAACCCCCGCCAGGGGGGGGCTCCGAAAAGCGCTGCCCCCCCCCCCCGCTAGACCCCCCACGACAGCGATTAATTACGGGCGGCGTTGCCGCCCCTTTTTAAGGTACAAGGGTCCAATGCTATGATACAAAGTAAACAAGATAATCAGGCTCCACACCCAACAATGTCCCACTTGGAGACTGGTTGTAGCAACTCCATCGCTGCTTCATTTGCTGGACAATGAATCCTCTTTGGACCTGGCTATTCCTCATCTTCATCATCATCTTTGAAGACCAATTGAAACTGAGTACATTCTCATTTTCTCCCTGGTTACAACTTTTGTTAGCATATCTGCAGGATTCTGGCTAGTGTGTATCTTTTCCAGCTTCAACTCTCCATCTTCCAATACTAACCATATGAAATGGTACTTTAGATGTATGTGTTTAGTCCTGGAATGAAATGCTGAGTTCTTTGCAAGATGAATAGCACTTTGGCTATCACTTTATAGTGTGCCCATATCATGCTTCTTACCCAATTCACCCATAAACCTTTGTAACCAAATCATTTCTTTACTAGCCTCTGTAGCAGCAACATACTCTGCTTCTGTTGTTGAAAGTGCAACAACACTTTGGATTTTTGAAACCCAACTGACAGTTGTTCCACCTACGGTAAATACATATCCTGTAGTGCTCCTCCTGTTATCTCTGTCACCTGCCATATCTGCATCAACATATCCCTGTAGAGCAATGTTTGAACCACCAAAGCATAATTCTTGATTTGTGGCACCTCTCAAATATCTGAGAATCCATTTTACTGCCATCCAATGTTCTTTTCCTAGATTATTCATGTACCTGCTTACAACTCCCACTGCATGTGCAATATCGGGCCTTGTGCAGACCATTGCATACATTAAGCTTCCAACTACAGATGCATATGGAACTTTAGACATATATTCCATTTCTTCGTGGGTCTTGGGGCACATCTCCTTACTAAGTTTGAAATGGCTAGCAAAAGGTGTACTAACTGGTTTTGCATTCTGCATATTAAATCTTTTCAACACCTTTTCTATGTACTCATTCTGAGACAGTGTTAATTTGTGATTTTTCTTGTCTCTAGTTATCCTCATACCAAGGATTTGTTTTGCGGCTCCCAAATCCTTCATTGCAAATGAATTTGCCAATTTTCTTTTGAGCACATTTATTTCCTGCATGTTAGATCCTGCAACAAGCATGTCATCTACATACAATAACAATATAATATAGCTACCATCATTTTTCCTTTTTAGATAAACACAATGATCAGAGTGACATCTAGTATAACCTTGTTCGGACATAAACTTGTCAAATTTTAGATATCACTGCCTTGGAGCCTATTTTAAGCCATACAAGCTCTTCTTTAACCTGCACACCAATTTTTCTTTCCCTTTTACCTCATATCCTTCTGGTTGCTGCATGTATATCTCTTCCTCCAAATCTCCATGGAGAAATGTTGTCTTTATATCTAACTGTTCAAGATGTAAATCTTCCGCTGCTACAAGACTTAAAATAGTTCTGATTGAATTCATTTTAACAACAGGAGAAAATATTTCATCAAAATCAATACCTTTCTTCTGTGCAAACCCCTTCACCACAAGTCTAGCTTTGTACCTCTGTTTTCCTCCATCTTCTTCCTTCGGCCTGTAAACCCATTTATTCTGCAATGTAGTTTTACCTGCAGGCAACTTGACTAAGTCCCAAGTCTGGTTATGCATTAAGGAGTCCATCTCTTCTTCCATGGCTAGCTCCCACTTCTTCCTACTTTCAACCTGCATTGCTTCTTCATAACATTCAAGTTCACCAGAATCAGTCAACAATAAATAATATAATGAAGGAGAGTATCGTTCAGGGGGTATACTTATCTTGGTAGATATTCTAACACCACTTTTAGGTGTTTGAGGTGCCTCTTGCTATTATGGTGGTTGTTGTTGCTGTGGTTGTTAATTATTATTATTTTCAGGCACCTTTACTTTTTCAGTTATCTCATCAAGAACCGTGTATTCTTTGCTTTCTTTTTCCTGTTTCTTTTCCTGCAGCTGATTCTTATACAAGACCTTTTCATTGAATATTACATCTCTACTCCTAATGATTTTGTGATTTTCATAATCATATAAGCGATAACCAAAATCATTAGCACCATATCCAATAAAGGTACATTTATTTGATTTTGCCTCAAGCTTTGTTCTATTTTCTTTATTAATATGGACAAAGGCCTCACAACCAAATGGATTTAAAAAAGAGTAGTTTACCTTTTTACCTGTCCATGCTTCCTCTGGAATACCACCATCCAAGGAAATTGAAGGCCCTCTGTTTATTAGATAAACAACAGTATCTACAGCATCTGCCCAAAATTGTAAAGGCAATCCTGCATGCAATCTCATGCACCTTGCACGCTCCATGATTGTTCTGCTCATCCTTTCTGACACACCATTTTCTTGTGGTGTTCTTGGAACTGTCTTCTCTCTACGAATTCCATGCTCTGAATAGTACCTATCAAACTCTTTGCTGCAATATTCACCTCCATTGTCTGATCTGAGACGCTTCAACTTCTTTCCTGTCTCAATCTCAACCAAAGCTTTCCATTTCTTGAAAGTATCAAATACATCAAATTTATTCTGAATACAATAAATCCATGTTTTTCTAGTTGCATCATCAATAAAAGTAACATAATAACGAGAGCCACCAAGAGATGATACATAAGTAGGTCCCCATACATCTGTATGCAAAAGCTCCAATTTTTCGCTCTTCTTTTCATTCCCAACTCTGAGAAATCTGACTCTCTTTTCTTTTCCATAATTTCTTGAGTGAAGAATCTTCATTCCCTTCTCACTCATTTGTCCGAGCCTATGATGCCATAATGCTGCATCTGCTCCTTTGGAAGTTAAAGCATTAACAGAGTTAGAAATACCATTGCATAAATACAATGTACCAACCTTTTCACCTTTTGCTATTACCAGCGCTCCTTTGGTGACCTTCCAAGTTTTATCTGTGAAAGTAGTCACACAACCTTCACTGCCTAACTGCCCTGTTGAAATCAGATTTTTCTTCAGATCAGGAACTTGCCTTACCTCCTTTAGTAGCCATTGGTTTCCATTATGTTGTTTTACAAGAACTTTACCCATTCCAACAATTTTATAGGGTTTATCATCACCCAAACGAACTTGTCCAAAATCTCCTTGAGCATAGTCATGAAAATATTTCTTATCAAGTGTGGCATGGAATGAAGCCCCTGAATCTACAACCCAAGAATCAGTAACATTTTCGAAAGAAAGAATCAAAGCATCTTGTAACACATCACCTGTCACATTTGCTTCATGATTGTTTTCTTGTTGTGTGTCTCCTTCTTTTCCCTTCCGAGATCTGCAGTCTTTCTTTAGGTGTCCTTTCTTTCCGCAATTCCAGCACACTATCCCCGATCTGGACTTGGATCTGCCTTTCCTTGATTTACTGCGATATCCCGAGCTCTTTCCTCTTTCCATTCTTCTTCCCCTAGACTCTGCACTCAAAGCATTACCTAATGTCTCACCAGAGCTTTTCCGTCGCATTTCCTCGCTAAGGATAGCACCAACAACATCATCAAACTTTAAAGTACTAGATCCAGAGACAGAGTTACTAATGGCCATTACTAAACCATTCCAACTCTCTAGCAATGAGCACAAGAATAACAGAGCTCTAACTTCATCATAAAAGTTTACCCCTACAGAACTTAACTGACTGGTAACTGTATTAAATTCATTTAAATGGTCTGCAACAGATCCACCTTCCGACATCTTCATATTAAATAGTTGTTTCATAAGAAATACCTTGTTTGAGGTCGAGGGTTTTTCATATATCTTCGCCAACGTCTGCATCAAACCCTCTGTTGTTGTTTCCTTCGAAATATTGAAGGCGACTGACGCCGCAAGACACAACCATACTATTCTGAGTGCCTTTCTATCGAGAATGTTCCATTCCGCGTCTGTCATGGCCGCCGGATTCTTTGTTTTTCCGCTCAATGGTAGGTATTGATCTTTCTGATACAGAATAATATTGCATCTGCATCTTCCACAGCGGGAAGTTTTGGCTGTTAAATTTCTCAACCCTAAACTTACCATCGTCTGCCATTGCTCCCACTCGAACCAGGAACCCTTCTTTCCTACGAGTTTATCATCCAAATAGACCTTCGGCTCTGATGCCAGTTGCTAGAAAATTATATATTATGGAGAAATGAAACACATAAACTATGCGGAAAATACAAGCACACAAAACACATAAAACTAGAGAGACATAGATATACGTGGTTCACCCAGTTTGGGCTATGTCCACCCCGAACAGCCATTCCTTCCTTTATATTATCCAACAAAAATTGAAGAGACAAAACCTACAGCAGATCCGCTGTAATATCCTCTATTCTCTCTCACAGTCTCCCTCTCTATTTCTCACTCCGAGAATACACATACAATACACAACCGTAATAAAATGCCCTCATAAAAGCGAGGGGTTGCCTTCTAGGGCAAAAAACCCTAATCTAAACATAACTTCTACCGTCAGATCATTTGCCTAATGAATGGCCCAGATTGACTAGAAATTACTATACTTTTACAAGGCAATTTTACATCTGTTTTTAGCTTCGGGGGCGCTGCCCCCGAAAACCCCCGCCAAGGGGGGGCTCCGAAAAGCGATGCCGCCCCCCCTGGACCACCCACGGCAATGATTAATTACGGGCGACGTTGCCACCCCTTTGAAGGAATAGGGGTCCAATGTTGTGATACAAAGTAAACAAAATAATCAGGCTCCACACCCAACAGA
>JAXQQM020074760.1:0-120218 GCA_034641835.2 Pinus albicaulis
AACAAATCACTACCTTTGTCTCACCACCATCGTCACTTGTGGAGAGCACCTGTTTACTATGAAAAATGGATCTGTATCAACTGGAGATTATTCATGTTAATTCACTCCTATTCTTTCTTCTGAAATATGAAAGGATTGCAGTTATTTATTTCTTCAACAAAGATTTGTATTCGAAAGTTTGGGCATTAGCTTCATATATAGTTTGCTATCTCTAGGTTATATCTTCAAAGAACATAAGCTGAAACTTAATCAACCCATTCCATTAACATATTCTTCATATAATCTAGATTCTCGATTCTAATGAATGTCGACCTTAAGATTTCCATTGTGATTCCAAGGGAATATTTTCACAAAATCATTTAACAGTGCATAATCATTGGCATGTAGTGGGAGGTTATTTTTGGAAAAAAACTTGTAATTGACATAAATGAAAATTGTGCCTACTGCATTAGCCATTCTAGCACAACAACACTTCGCCAGAGAACCCACGATGAAGGAACTGCCATGGAAATAGCTGTGAAAACGGAAAAGGGCATCTGCATGCTCTTATTGCAATTGGGTTGAGTTCTAGGAAGAAAAACCCTCACAAACCACTTGCTTATACTGATGCATTAGTAGCAAAATTCGAATGGGCACCGAGACATAGAAAAATTCAAATCGCCCACTATAAATTTTAAATTTTGAATTTTTGAGCGGTAAACTGCAGGTTCAAATTTATTTAAATTTACCACTTGTACAAGTGGCTTTGACGAGTGCACCGATTGATTCTGTTTACAACGTTCGGCATTATAAGTAAAAGTTTGATTCTATTTTCGACGGTAAGCGTTAGAAGTAAACGGGATGAGACAGGTAGGATAGAAGGTAGGTCAGAAATGGAGACAAGGTACGGCTTCTAGATCATTGTCAGAAACCGGAAAAGAATTACCGGATTAATATGCATAGACTATGCAGTTTCCGACATATCAATCTTATGCATGTATGATCATGCATTGTAGTGTCAAATCACCATCCAAAAAGTCGCATTATAGACTAATCAGTTAATTCGAGTTGAGTGTAAAACTTGAGGAGAGGTTTTCACCTCGAGATATTTGATCCCTCTTGGCACTTGATAGATCCAATGTTAAGATGGAGCTAGGTCAGTTTTGAATGTGTGTGGCCAAGGAAAATCTATCAAACATATGATTAATTTTATCAATAATATGTAAATAAATCAAATATTATTTTAATAGTTTTAAATATACTAAATATGTCTGAGATTAATCTAGTCATATTAATTTTAAATTTTCTGAGTTATCTTAGCTTTTTGAGATGATAAATATTATTAATAACTTTAATGATGAAAAAAGATGAAATACAATTTTTGAATGCAAACTGACATTGTAATAATGTTGAATGATACAAAAGGTGAATACTAAGAATGTAGTTAATTACAAAGAGTCTTCATTATGATCAATCTCAAATTATTTTCTTCTACTATTCTTATTGTCACCCTTGTTAGTTTTTTCATATTCTCATATCAATTATATGAAAAGGGAAGTTTAAATCCTAAACCGTTTAAATCTCTAGCTCGATTTTTCGTAGTAAACATCATACATTGTCTCTCTTTCTCTGCAATATTAATAGGTTGAATTACTATAACACAAAAATCAATGTACATTGCCAATAATGTTTTTTGCTTACACTGAAATCAATGCACATGGTTAATCCAATCACTTTAATATTAATGTATCATCATACATCCAATTACATCAAATTAGAAATTGACATCTACACTAAAATCAATGCATCTAATGCAAGCAATTAAATAAAATTAGAAAACAACTTCTACACTGAAATCAATTCATCTAATGAAAGCATTCAATAGGATTAGAAATCAACATCTACACTCAAATCAATGCATCTAGTGCAAGTAAGAAAATAGGATTAGAAACCAACATCTACAATGAAATCAATGCATTTAATGCAAGCAATCAAATAGTATTATAACTCACCATCTACACTGAAATCAATGAATTTACTGCAAGCAATCAAATAGGATTAGAAATCATCTACATTAAAATCAATGCATCTAGTGCAAACAATCAAATATAATTATAAATCAACATCTACATTGAAATCAATGCATCTAGTGGAAGTAATCAAATATGATTAGAAATCACCATCTACATTGAAATCAATGCATTTAGTGAAGAAATCAAATAGGATTAGAAGCCAACATATTCATTGAAATCAATGCATTTAGTGAAAGCCATCAAATAGGATTATAAATCACCATCTACACCAAAATTAATGCATTTAGTGCAAGCAATCAAACAGGATTAGAAATAATATACATTGAAATCAATGCGTCTAGTGCAAGAAATCAAATATCATTAGAAATCAATAGACACCCTAAAATCAGTGCATCTAGTGCAAACAATTAAACAGGATTCAAAATCGCCATCCACACTAAAATCAATACATACATTGTAAGAAATCTTCTTCCCTCTCTCCCCACTCCATCTATATCTATATATCCGTTCATCTCTCCTTCTTTATATCTCTATCTCACCCCCCAAAACGCACATGCTTTCTCACTCCAATCTATCAATCTTTCTGTCCCTCCCTCCCTCTCTCCATCTCTCTCTTATTCCCTCTCTTCGCCTTCCATCAATATCTCTATCTCCTTTTGTCTCTCTATATCACCCCCAAAACATACACTCTCTTTCTCCAATCTATCTATCTATCCCTCCCTCCTCCTCTCTCCCCCTCTCTCTCTCTCTCACTTCCCCTTATCTCCATCTCCCCCACTTCTCTCTCTTTCCTCTTGTTGTCCTCTCTCCATATCTCTCTCTCTCTCCACCTTTATATCTCTATGTCTATTATTATCTCCCTCTCTCTCCCCCTCCAACTTCATCTCTCTTTCCATCCCTCTCTCCACTCTCTCACATCCTCTCTCTTCCTTCCTCTCTCTCCCTTTATCTCCCACCTCTCTCTCTCTCTTCACCCTCCAACTATGTTACTATATCCCTCCCTCTCTCCTTCTCTCTCCTTCTCTCCCCCCTTCTATCCATCTCTCCTTCTTTGTCTATTTGTCTCACTCCCAAACATACACACTCTCTCTCCATCTCTCCCTTGTCACTCCCTCTTTCTCTCCAATTTTAAATCTTGATGTCTTTCATATTCCCTCCCTCTCTCCCCTTCCAACTTCATCTCTCTATCCCTCCCTCTCTTCTTCTCTCTCCCTACCACTCTCCTCTTCTCTCTCAAGTCCTCTCTCTCCCTTTCTCTCCTACCTCCATCTCTCTTCCCCCATCACTCACTCTCTCTCTTTGCCCTCCAATCCTCTCTCCTCCCCCATCACTCTCCTCCTCTCTCTCAAGTCCTCTCTCTAATCCTTAATCCTTCCTCTCTCTCCCTTTCTCTCCTACATCCCTTTCTCTTCCCTATCACTCTTTCTTTCTCTCTCTCTCTCTCTCCAACTACATTACTATTTCCCTCCCTCTCTCCTTCTCTCCCCCCTTATCTCCATCTCTCCTTCTTTTTCTCTCTATATCACCCCTAAACATACACACTTTGTCTCTAGATATCCCTTGTAACTCCCTCTCTCTCTCTCTACCCTCCAATCCTCTCACTATCCCTCCCCTCTCTCATTTTCTCTCTCCCCCTTCCATCTTTGTGTCTCCTGCTCGCTCTCTTACCCTTCTCCCCCTCTCCTTCACTTTATCTCCATCTCTCCCTTGTGAATGCCCCTATCTCTCCACCTATACCACTCTATGTATTTGTTATTCCTTCCCATATATATCTAGAGCTAATATATATAATGATATATTAATATATATTATAATATAACAAATTTAATATTGTATTAATAAAAATTTAATAATATTAATATTATAATATATTAATATGAATATTAGAACTAATATTAATATTAGGGTTAATAATGTGTCTTTTTTGCATGGTATTAATAATAATTTGGCCCATGGTTTTTGGCTCATAGGCTTCATCTAAATAAAACCTTTTTTTTAAGTGTTCTTAAATACAAAGAGGATTATGGAGTAAATATAAAATGAAGTTTTATTTATTTACCATACATATTTTATTTACCATGGTATTTGGCCCATAGGCTTGGTATATAATTAGATGTTGATTTCTAATCCTATTTGATCTATTTTTATTTATTTACAATATCTTTTTATACCTCTTTTATATTTATTTATTTACCATACCTATTTTATAAATATGGTATTTGGCCCATGGTATTTAGCCTATGGTATTAAAATGGTATTTTGCACATAGGCTTTACCTAAATAAAACATCTTTTTCTAGTTTTCCAAAATATAAAGAGGTTTATGGGGTAAATATTAAAAAAATATATATATTTATTCACCATACCTTTAGTTTATTTATATTTATATTTATTTACCATATCTCTGGAGTAAGTATAAAAATATGTTTTATTTATTTATCATACCTTCAATTTATTTATATTTTTATTTATTTACCATACCTTTTTTTGAGCATTCGTAACCCTCCTTATATTTTAATTTTATATTGTGTTTATACATAATAATAATTATATTGATTTTTAAATATGGCTAACATTAGATTAAAAATATTAAACATTAAATTTAGATTTACATGTACATAAAATCTACTCCCATATTATATTGTAGAATAACACAATAAAATAAAACATTACATCTCATAAAAAACTTTCAACTCATAGCATCAACGCTAGCACCCTATCATTATAAGTTATTAATTACAAAAAATTAGCAAAATAAAAAAGAAAATGTAGCAATCCCTCCCCTACAGAAACATTGTCCTTAATATTATACCACTTAGAAAACCAATATATGAGAAAACAACACACATTGTCGTTAGTATTATACAACATAGAATAAAGAAAACAAATAATGATATGTCACTCTCATGGCTTCTTGCAATTGGCAACTGGCCTCTTGTGCATGGTTCGGTTTTGGAGTAGTGTCTCCTTCTTGCCTATTATACATTATGGTTATGGTTTGAACTTGGGTTCCACTTCAATCCAAATTTAACATGATTAGAATCATAAACATAACTTGTAAGCATAGATAAATACATAATAAGATTTATTCCTATCACCTACCCAAACCAACCAATGATCAATTATCATACAATTCCAAAGGCATCATTAAAAATAAAACCAGAGAAAAGGTTGATATCTAATGACATACTACCTCACATAAAACCCATCAATAGTATGTTTCATTGTAAACACATTCTACAAATTTTTAATGTAAATGATGCTAGTAAGACCATGAATGTGTGTAACAACCTAGGTGAGCCTATTATTTTGGCGAAAGTTTCATCCTAAGAGGTTTTTCATCTCACTGACTCATCTATGTTTCTAAACATGTGTTAACACAAAATTGGACCTGATAGGCTTCTTTATCAGACAATCTCGTGTAACTATTTCAAACCAATATTGTAACTGAGGCATAGCCTCCTCAGCCTGAGAGGGCTCTCTCAAGGGTTAATGATATGGAATAAATATATAAATGGCTAACTCTATTGAGGAAATAAACTGATTATGATAGATGTAGGTTGAAAATGACATCGAAATGTATATATTGGACTTATGGAGTCAAAGCTTTCAGTGATTCAGTGAGTCTACTTGACATGGAAGTTGAGGCAGATCAAATTTTTTAGTAATAAGGCACACACACATGAAACATGTAAAAACACAATTAATTCACTTATAAAGGAAGTCAGAGCATCTTATAGATGAATTCTGAGTAATATAAATGAACACCACTGTAAATGCGATATATAAGAGATACAGATAGAATAGGAAAATGCTAAAAACTCCTTCAGAATCTCAAGTTGGTCAAGTAAAAGATCTCTATATTAGTTTAAACAGTCAATTAACAATAAGTTGCAATTTTGCCAAAAAAGTCCAACCTTGACAAATTCAACCCAATGGCCTTTAATAGAGATCTTACATCATCAGATGATCTGCATCTAGGCTAGATACATCGAATTTTTGTCCATTGACACCTTGCATAACTATAAAACATGAAATTTATGACAAAAAGACACCTATCCTACTTGACAGTCCTATTTCAAAAAGGACTCAAAATCCTTATTACTATCTTTAACAACCTTATCTACTTGAAATTACATCATTGACAAGTATGTCATCACATGGTTGAATTTGGATAATGGCATTCATTTCTTCATGACCACTTAGTTTACCTCCTCAAAAATAGGAAACAATACCCTGTTTTTTAGGCAAAGGATCTTTTTTATTCTTTGAGCATTTTGGCTACCATTTAATCTATAATTTGTGGTATTAAATATTTAATCTTGGCTTTACATAGTCTATAACTCTTCCATAACCTCCAAATGTTCAAAAACCACTTCAAAATTTTCTCAAAAGGATGTAATGTATTGTGCCACGAAAATAAAGCAGTTTCGTAGTGCTTTTTGTAGCGCTGCCTTACAAGCCTTTATCTTAAAAAATTATAACTCTTTCCTCTTGCATTAGTTTTATCATCCTTCAACACATGTCTCATATAATTTTCAGCCCTTAACACCCTTTAAAACTGATCATAATGACAAAAACATAGCTACAACAGTTTCATAGCACTTTACTACTTTTTAAGCCTGGAGGCACTACGAAACTGCTGAAAATGCAGATTTTTGCATAACTTTGTCAAATGAAAGTTGTAGTTGCCAAAAACTTATAAAGAGACCTGTCTTTATCATCCACAAACCATAAACCAACTTCATTTTAGGTTCCTTGAGGCATTTCTTCGTCATTTACAATTGGTTGGCTTAATGGTTCTTCAATCACTATCATTTTGATACCTTTGCTCTATAGTTCATCATGAATCATTTCAAGCTGCTCTTATAAATCTTGTACTTGATCTTTAAGAATTTTATTGGTAGCTCTCAGATGAGTGTTCACCTTTCTTACATGTTTAGCTTCTTCTCTTGCTATAACTTCCCACTTGACAAACTCCTATGTATTGTCTAAGTCTTTAGAGACAGTATCAACTTGTTTTTCCCAAACTGCCTTCATCTTTTCAAATTGCATTTTCTCAACACTGTGTTTCCTAGCTTCCTTTTTCATGACAACAATTTCCTGATTTTCCAATTTCAACTTTTCCTCAAGGAGCTGCAACTCTGTCTTTTCTATCACTTTTTCTTTTCCCTTTTTTAATTTGCTGACTGTATCCTGTTGGGAAAAATACTGAGCAGGGGGGGAGGGTGAATCAGTATTTACTACATATTCAAAACTTTTTACTTTTTCATTCCTTAAAACCCATACGCTACTTTCCTTTAGTAAACTCGCGTATACACGCGGATATCCTTCATACAACTCGCGTATTAGCAGAGATCTAAATATGCAGATGTTTATTAACTTAGTTCTTTGCAATATTCATTCATCTGATGTTAAGTTATCAGTAAAAATGTGCAGTAATAACAGAATAAACCATCACACAAAGCATCACACATGAACACCAGGATTTTTAGGTGGAAACCCAAGTCGGGAGAAAACCACCGCTGCAGTTGCTCGGCCTTCAATATTTTATTATAGAGAAAACATCTTACAACATATGTGCTGGCGCAGACTTGACCAGCACGCAGGCACCCACCTCAGCACGCGGGCACCCACGTGCGCTCGTTTATCAGCTACTACGGAAGGGAGCTACAACCCCACGACTGGATTTTACCCAACTCCTGCAGGAAGGGATCTACAACCACGACTTGTTTACCGGCCTCTCTGGAAGGGCTACGACCCCACTGCTCTAGTTTACACCGGCCTCACACGGAAGGAGACTACAACCCACGGCGAAGGCTACAACCCTGAAACTCAATTATGGACCACGTTTCTGGCAATTTTCACCTTTGGATCCAACAAGCTACGTAGAACACAACCTTGCGAGGCCACATTTCATCATATTTTGTTGGACCCTCTCCATACATTTAAGCACGGTCAAACGCCAGCAACGAGGAATGGCTAATACAGTCCGGATCGGGCAGTTTCATACCCCTTGCTTCAGCAAACCCTAGTTTGCATACGCTCTTTTACTTCACTGATTTCGCGTATATACGCGCTTCCGTCCACACAAACCGGCGTATACCTCAGTGTATATTTTCTTGCGCATACGCGCTTTCTCTTCGCTGAAGCTGCGTATGGCTTCTCTTACGCGGCTAACTGTGGCCGCCGGATCTTCAACCATTACGGAGCTACATGCTTCTTCGGATCAGATATTCGGTTCGAACAACCCTTGCTTGCCCCGGACAGATGTTCGCCTCATCACAGATCTAATCACTCCATAAACAGATCTAGTAGATACAAATACATTTCAGATCTAGATATCCCACTTCATCATTTCTTCATAGGTGCATCATAGATTCAGATCTATCATCAAGCCTTTACCCTTTCCATATAGATATACTTCATAGAGAAGTATTCATTCAAGCTCAGACATCTTGCACCCACTCCAATAATTTTCACAATGAATTTCTTCTCTTTATATAGGTTTACCCTTTTTCAATACCATGAGCCAAAACCACATTACTTCTGATGGTATTCCTGGACGGGGTCATTTAGACGAATCATTACCCAATACAATGGGTCAATACCATGGTGGTTACCCCTGGTTTTGCACTTTATGAGCGCTTTTTGCCCATACGCGACTTGGCACGTTGTTTCCTGCATGCATACGCGACTTCCCCTAGTCAAATCCGCGTATGCCTTGAGACATACTCTTTTCATCATAGATCTAGCACATATTGAATTCCTTTCTTCATTACCTTCTATACTCTCTGTAGATACATTAGATTTTCATCTTTAAACAGGTTCATCAAGACATATCATCAGGTGGGTTTCCATTCAAGAACAACTCTCTACATCATATTGTCAACAAACATCATATCACATCAGATTTACATCATTTACCAAGTCCATCAAGTCAAGAATAACTTCATCAGGTGTATTGCCATCAAGGACAACGCATGCCAACAATTTCATGTCTTCATCTTCATTCAGTGGGTTGCCATCAAGGACAACATTCTGCATCATATTGCCAACAATCTCCCCCTTTGGACTTGATGGCAACCACGATGGTGTTTGGTTACCACAACAGATAGGTACATTAAAAATACAATGACACCATGTCACTCTCTCCATTTTTGACACCATTCTTTCTCTTCATTCAAACACCATGTCACTCTCCCCCTTTGACATCAAGGGCAAAGGGCGGATCAAAAACCAACACACTCTCCCACTTTTCTCCTCATGTGGAAGAAGCATTCTGCAGATCTGATATATACTGAAGTGACCATGCTCCCCCTGAGTTCTTGCTGAATCTTCAAACATATTTTCCAATGGAGTACATGAATCTATGAATTTCCTATCACCAAAGACTCATACTTACATCAAAGATCCATCCAAGTGGAATTACATATGAGACTCAACTACCCAACCAAGTGGGTTTACAAAATTGACTCAGCTACCCAACCAAGTGGGTTTACAAAATTTGACTTAGCTACCCAACCAAGTGGGTTTACAAATTTATCAAGTCCTTACATGACTGAATATTACAATTTTACATCATGGATCTCTACATGACCTTTTCATCAAACTACAAATATAACTTTAAGACCAACACTAGAAAGTCCTCAAGAAAGAGAACATATTTCAGAACCATCATAATGCCAACAATGCATTATACGCAGCAAAGCTAATGCTCCCCCTGAATCTGTGCATCCAAGCAACCTTTCCATATGACTAAGGCTCCCCCTTATTTTGTGCATCCTGAACACTTTCACCAACAAATCATCAAGGCATCTTTATCAAAACATTAGAAATAGAATTATGAGAACTGGAACACCACTAGAGATACCAGAGATACCAAACATCACTGCAGCTGTGCTGAAGAGAGCTGAACCAAACAAAAATTGCCAGTAACCAACCATACACGTCTTTATGTGTTTCAACTCGCGTATATACGTGACTGTATGTCAGGAAACCCGCGTATCATTCAATCATCTGCATTTAAGTAAATTTGTTCTTCTGACAGACAGAGACAACTCCAGCTTCAGTTTGTGAAATTCAAATGCTTCCCTGGAACATGTGAGGGCAGACAGATAGGACAATGGAATGTTTCCCTGGAATACAAATAGATAGAACAGTGTAGTTGTGTCTTCCAGCGTCATCTAACGGTTGTAGCATGAGCACATTAGTAACCAAGCCTTCAGATTCTTTGCAACATCAATACATTCTTACCAAGAGAAATTATCATACCAGAACACCATCTTCAAATATGTGTCAAGCATCCATGTGGTCCAATATCACCATGATCTTTAAGATTTATCATGAAGTAACATATGTAGGGAAAAGATCTCAACCATAGTAACAAACTCTGCATGATCTATTCTTGTTTCTGAATCAACCGACTTCCAATTCATCCATGTGTGAGCACACAAGATATTTTTCAGCAAACAGATCTCAAAATCTCATTATAATAAACCATGTATCAAGCCATCATCATAGAATAAGCAGTTATAGTGCCAACAATGCAATCATTAGTATTCAACCTGTTGCTTCCCTTGAACCAGTGCTCCTCAGAGACTTCAAACAGCATCAAAGATTCCAAACAGGAATATAGACATGCTAACCCAGACAATTTCTCATCAACCACACATACGCGGTTTTGTGTGTATTAAATCGCGTATATACGCGACTGTATTCAAGGAAATCCGCGTATACAAATTAATCTCTAGAGTTTTAATCAAATCTGATTCTTGGCATAGTAGAGACTACTCCAAACTTCTATCTGAGAAATTGTTTCTTGCTGAACCCATCGTTTGCTGAACCCAGATTCCTAATCGGGACTCGACAAAGAATGCACCACTACTAGTTCCTTTTCAATCATCAACCTGTGACCGGGTCTATGATTTCATCATCATCATAGTGTCTTTCTTTTGAAGTCAGCTTATCAACTCAATCTCTTGTCTGAACTTTCCATTTCTTCTTTGTAGAAACATATGTGGGAATCATCATGAAATATAGTATGAGCAAACAACATAGACTTATATCATCAAATATCTAAAAGATAAGACAATGTATCCATGAATTTCAAGTGAGAGGAACCACTTTTTCAATAGTCAATCAAGCAGTCAACCATGTGATCTGATGTCACCAATATCTTCATGCATTCTACATGCTCTGTCCTCATCTCTGAATCATAAGACTTCCATCTCATCCAACAGATACTCTTTACCAAAAAGTAATCAGGGTTTATTCCTAATCTCATCATAAGAAGCCATGTATCATTTTATTAGCCAGAATAATGTTAACAGTGCAATCATCAGCAGTCAGACTGATGCTCCCCATGAACCTCTGCTCCAGATCTTCAGCTATCATATACATTCTCTTATCATTAATGCATACGCGACTATGTCTAATGTAACTCGCGTGTATACGCGACTTTAGTTCACAAAACCCGCGTATGGAAAGTGTTACATTGAAACTCTCACTTTCCTTCATCTCCCCCTGAACTTATGCCTCCTGTACTTGTCTTCTTCATATCAGATGCATTGTCAAAAATAAATATACCCAGAAAAATCAAATCAACTTTGAGCGTCATCATACATTGCTCCCCCTGTGATGATACATTACTAATCTTCATAATGTATCTCACATTACTTCTGCAGTCATTCAGAGAAGTAAGCTTCAGAAGCGTATGACTGCAGTAGGGTTAGTATTCCCTACGTTTCTGACCGGTCCTCCTTCTTTCTCCAGATTTTCTTGAACTTTCTAATTGTGTGCTGGAGATTGTCCACTTTCCCAGATCTGTTCATCCTGCATTCTTTTTCTATATGTCCATGCTTGTTACAAGCATAACATCTTATGTGGCCAGCAAAATAAATATAAGAATCATAATGAGATTTTCTATTCTTCCTTCTATTGCAATCAACAGCTTTGTGACCATACTTATTGCATGAAAAACAATATCCCTTGAAGAAACCAGAGTACCTTTCTATGTAGGATCTGTTTGTTTGTGGCTGAAACAATCTGATTCTGCAATTGGCTGCAACATGTCCATGATTATGACATTTAAAGCATTCAACATTATTGAATGATTTCCTTTGAGAGTTCATGATTGTCGGTTGACCTTTTGTTTCTTTCAACACTTCAGGATTTGCATTGATGTCCTTTGATTCTTTAGCACTTCCTTGTGAACTAGATTCTCCTTTAACAGTTTCATGAAAACCAAGACCAAGTTTAATAGTAGGAGATCTTTGATTACTAAGAATATTATCCAGAATCTTAGTACTATCTTGAAACCTCAAGAGTTTATCCTTTTCTTCTAATTTACCTTTGAGAATGTTTACCTCAACCTCCAAGCTTTGGCATTTCTTCTTCATGCCTTCTTCTTTCCTTCTTCCTTCTTCTACTTGATCATTCAGTTTCAAGATTTCTTCTTTCAACCCATTATCTTGTTCTACTTGTTCTTCACATGCTTGTAGAAGTTATTCATGCTTCTTATATGATTCTTCTATGACAGAGATGATTTCCGCTTTAAGTTCTTCATTTTTCTTATTTGATTTTTCCAGATTTATTTTGAGAGCGAGGATTTCCTTTTCAAGCCTTCTCTGCAGATTTTCATGCATTTCTATCTGTTCCTTCATTCTAGAGATCATCTCTTTGTAGACGGAATCTTTCTTATCTATTTCCTTTTGTTGTTCTTCAACTTTGATCTGGATAGCTTCTTCTAGATCCACAGCTTTACTTTCACTATCTTCACTATTGTATGCACAAGAAGGTGAATCATCAGAACGATTATCAATACCTGTTTTATCTTCTTCGTTTTCTGCTGCACATGTTTTCTGAGATATCTCCTTTTCAGTAGCCTTCTTCTTTTGCTTCTTTCCCATTCGCTGGTCTAGCTGGCGATAAACCGCAGAAGAACACCTTGATACCAATTGTTAGGAAAAGAAATCTTTGAGAGGGGGGGGGTGAATCGTATTTACTGTATTCAAAACTTTTACTTTTTTCATTCCTTAAAACCCATGCGCTGCTTTCCTTTGAAATGCAGCTTCATGCCTGCAGGATATCACCTTCATACAACTCGCGTATTAGCAGTCTAAATATGCGAATGTTTATGCAACTTAGTTCTTTGCAATATTCATTCATGCGATGTTAAGTTAGTAGTAAACGTAATTGTTAAGAACAGAATAAACCATCACACAAAGCATCACACATGAACACCAGGATTTTTTAGGTGGAAACCCAAGTCGGGAGAAAACCACCGCTGCAGTTGCTCAGCCTTCAATATTTTATTATAGAGAAAACATCTTACAACATATGTGCTGGTGCAGACTCCTACCGGCACGCAGGCACCCACCTGCACTCGTTTACCAACCTCTCCTGGAAAGGCTACGACCTGACTCGTTTGACCTCTCTGAAGGAGCTACCTTGACTCGTTTTGACCTCACGGAAGGGAATGCGACCCCCTGCTCTCGTTTACCCGAAGCCCTCACCTGGAAGGGAGCTACAACCCCCGGCGAAGGCTACAGCCTGGGCTGGTGGATTGTCTTTGTCCAGTGCCTGCCTTGGATCCAACAGCAAACCAGGCACAACTTGGCCACATTTCATCATGTTGGTGGGACCTGCTCACTGCCTTTTGTTGCAAACACGGTAGTTCATCCAGCAACAGATAGCTAAGTCAAATAATCCAGTCCGGACATTTCATACCCCATGCCCTAGCAGCTTCATTTTTAATAATATGGCATTCTGCTTATCCTTAGTCACATCAACCCGGTATACATCGCAATGCAGACTTCACTGCTACATCCCAGCACCTGTGAAGAACGCGTATATACGCGCTTCCTCTGCAGCGAACTAGCGTATGGATCTTCAACCATTACAGAGCTGCATACTTCTTCAGATCAGATATTCAGTTCAGATTCAACCCTTTACTTCAGACAGATGTTCGCCTCATCACAGATCTAATCACTCCACAAACAGATCTAGTAGATACAAATACATTTCAGATCTAGATATCCCACTTCATCATTTCTTCATAGGTGCATCATAGATTCAGATCTATCATCAAACCTTTACCCTTTCCATACAGATATACTTCACAGAGAAGTATTCATTCAAGCTCAGACATCTTGCACCCACACTCATAATTTTCACAATGAATTTCTTCTCCTTATATAGGTTTACCCTTTTTCAATACCATGAGCCAAAACCACATTACTTCCGATGGTATTCCTAGACGGGGTCATTTAGACGAATCATTACCCAATACAATGGGTCAATACCATGGTGGTTACCCCTGTTTTTGCACTTTATGAGCGCTTTTGCCCATATGCGACTTGGCACGTTGTTTTTCGCGTGCATACGCGACTTCCCCTAGTCAAATCCGCGTATGCCTTGAGACATACTCTTTTCATCATAGATCTAGCACATATTGAATTCCTTTCTTCATTACCTTCTGTACTCTCTGTAGATACATCAGATTTTCATCTTTAAACAAGTTCATGAAGACATATCATCAGGTGGGTTTCCATTCAAGAACAACTCTCTACATCATATTGTCAACAAACATCATATCACATCAGATTTAATCATTTACCAAGTCCATCAAGTCAAGAATAACTTCATCAGGTGTATTGCCATCAAGGACAACACATGCCAACAATTTCATGTCTTCATCTTCATTCAGTGGGTTGCCATCAAGGACAACATTCTGCATCATATTGCCAACATATCCTTTAATGTGGGTGATGAGAGGTCATTAATCTCTTTAGGTGATTGAGTTGTCTCAGTGGGTATTTGGACTTCTTTGTTGCTCTCCATCAATTTCCTAGCATGCCTTGTCATAGGCTTTCTTGCTTGAAAAATGAAACCTGCATCTTCTCCCTCAAACTCTAATCTCTTTGCAGACTTGGCCTTTTTCAACTTCTACCCATCTTCTCCAATAAATTTAGCTTGGAAAATAGTGTTTCCTCTATGTCAATGACATGAAGAATGTCCTCTAGATTCCCCTTTATTATTGCACTGTCTTCTGTAGCCACTGTCTTTTCTTTCAAAACCATTGTTTGGCTTCTAGTCATTCTTTTGGTCCCTTTTTTGCTAACAGCTTGTTTTTTTTTTGCATGTTTGACACCTTTGATTTATGTTCTGCAGATAGGGGAGTTGGTGTGTCAAGACTATGCACTTGCTCTGACTTTTTCTCAGTTTTCTTACTTGGCTTTTCATGCAGGTTCTTTTGGTTTTGCCACCAAAGGTTGGATCTGTTTTGCTGCTAGTGGTGATGAGACTTTCTTAGTTTTAGGGTTTTTTGCAAGAGTTAAACTATGCAACTCAAAACCATTAACAAACAAGAATGAGAACCAATCTCTGCCTAACCTTTGAAGTTCATCTAAAACCAATAATTTCATTAAGCCATGATGAAAGAATGATGTCTCACTCCCCTCAGAATTTTCTTGAACCTTATCAGCCATCTTTGAAATACTTCTATGCAGATAAAAAGGTAAGTCAAGGGAAATATTACCAGTGAAGTGTAAAAGTAATTTGAAATGGTATGAATAAACCTTGTGATATCTGCCTTCACAAGTAAAGTATTTATGGATGATGAGCAATAGTTTTGAATAGTTATCTTTGATGTAGCTTCTTGGAATAACGTTTTTGAGATCTATCTCAATGTGCTTAGGCTTCATGAACTCTTTAAACTGATCCATATTAAATTTGAATCCTTTGAACCAAGTTTCTTGACCTCTTGGAATTTTTGTAAGAGCAACAATGACCTCTGGTGTGATAGACAAACTTAGCATCCCCACTTTTGTGGCTGTTCCACTGAAATTTATAGAAAATTCCTTGGATACCTATGTATGACAGCCCTGCAATTTCTCACAAAAATGTAGGAAACTTTCTCTTCTGAATGCTTCCATCACTGCTAGGTCTTTAGTTATTGCTTTCATGTCTTCAAGTTCATGTCTTAAGCACTTTCCTCCTCTGTGTATTTTTCTTTCCTCTGCCATAGTTCTTCATAGAACCTCACAACCTTGCTTGATATAAATGTTTCAGCCTCACTTGATATGGATGTAGTAAATCCTTTGAAGGAACCAACCACAAGCTTGGCTCGATACAATAATGCTTCAGAGCTCAGATATTACGCATGGAGGAAAAAGGAATGAGAATGACTCATTAGAAAGGGATTTGAAATTTAAATGTCCTCTCATAACTGAAAATGATGGCTTATTCATAACCTACACTGACCATGATGACTACAAACGTGGGTATGTACTTTGATTTCATCAATACATGACTCAATAGGCATCTAACTTACCCTTCCCCAACGGTTTCTGACATTTGACAACTTGACTGACAAGACAGCTACAAAACCGTGCTTTTGTAGCCCTTGTAGTGCAAATTTGACTGTTTGTGCTATGAAACTATCAGCGTTTTCATAGCGCAAAGTGAATTTTTACAGTGTAATGCACTACGAAACTGTGGTTTTTTGGCTAACTAGGAAGTTTTGGTACAAAGACTTTGGGAAATGAAGTGCAATGGAAAATGATGAATGATGAACATGAAAGATTTTAAAAATGACTTTGTTTAAACCTTAGGGTAAGCTTCAAACTATAAAAAATCTAAATCTTCCCTTGATCAAATTTAAAATGACTCCTAAAACCCTATTTTGACCCATGAACCTATGTAACATTATCAAAATGATGTTTTGAATTTTTTGAGTGATAACAACACGGATGGTCGACAGAGTTTTTCCCTCTAGCCTCACCCCAAATCTAGGGTGGAATTTGTCATCAAATACTTAGGTGATTCCTAATGTTTTAGTCGAGTATTATGTAAAAGTGATTTGGAAATAATAAATTAAGCTAATTGGCTAAATTATTTTAATTCAAATCACTTGGTCTACTAAATCATCTTGTGTCGTAGAGTTAGGTGTGTATTTTGAGGGTATATACTGACTGGTTGTTCCCCCTTTGAGGGTGTAAAACATATTAATCCCCTCAAGTGTCAATTAATTAATTTTTCTGGCGAAAAATTAAATTAAATCATAAGCCAAAAAATTAATTAATTTTGAGTCAAAATTAAATTGAGAAGGAAATTAAATTCTCCAAGTGGAAAATTTTGTGTGTCTTAAAGGAATTCATTTTTAGAGGTCCCCTACCAAGGGAATATTGGATATTTCAAGAAAAATTGGATCCTTGGGCCTTGTTCTTTAAGTCAAAGTCAAAATTTTGAGGAAATTGCCTCAAAATAGTTAATTTTGAGCTAATAAAAAAATGGAGTAAACGAGAAATTTGAAAAATCCTCAAGAACAATTATTTCAACAGTGGAGATTAAAAGATGATCAAATATTTTTGAATGAACGAGATTATTTTTACAAGGATCAAGACAAGTAGCTGTTATTTTCCAGTTGGAGGATTTATCTATAAATAGAAAGTCATTTGAGTCTCAACCCATCAGATGTTTGACTAAGAAAATTATGCAAAAAAGTTGATGTAACTCTATTGTGTTGCCAAGAACTTTTTTGAATCATAATAAAGACTTTGGAGTGTGGTTCATGGAGTTTATTGTTCACTAATCTGTGGTATGTGTTGGGTACATGCTTTCCTATATTGAGCTTTAAATTTTAATTAATCGTTATTTCATTGTAGGTGATAGGAAAATTCTATTGATAAGCTTTGGGCTTATATTAGGTGATCCAATTCATTGATGTTTTAATGGTTTATTTTGAGAAATTATATAGTGTTTGCAAGTTCCCCAGTCCATGGGCTCCAAGTTCACAAACTATCGGCACCAGCTGACCTTGTTTGGACTCCAAATATTTTTGGGGTTTTGTTAGCCACCTATAAAAATTTGTCATATCAAATGGTGGCTAAATTTTTTTTTTAGCCTTCAAGAAACAATTCATTTCCAAAATTGTGAGTTCTTGAAGTCTTGTGATGTCCTTGGTGTTTATCTTCATTGTCGGTTTCACTTTAAAGCTCTAAACCCTGCTGTTTACCAAAAGAGAAAAACTTCTCATGAAGCTCCATTTTCCCTCATTTCCACTTCTCCATTTCATCAACAAAAATTTTCATTTACCTCTCATTCCCTTGAATTCCCCTTTAAAGCCTTGTAAAATCCCTTTATAAGGTTTAAAACCCCATCTTTACCCCTATCGGAACCTCCAAAATCCTCTGAAAAACCCTCATTTTGGCCTAAAAACCTTCATTTTTCTATAAGGCCTTAAGCCCCTTTCGGCCTTAGCCCCAGCCCTTTTTCCACATATGACCCATGCTGAGACTAGGTGGTAAGCACTCATCACATCGCAAGTTATTATTGCATCACAAGTTTAAATCGCATTGCAAATATTCATTTTACCCTTTTTTATGGTTATTTTCTTTCTATCGATGTGATCCCGTGATCATTTCTCTGCCATTGATTTGATCCATTATGCCCAGATCTAATGGTCCATATCATTCTCTGTTCCAAACCCGCCTTTCTGCCTTTTTTTCATGATTAAATCCTAACCGTTGATCTAGTTTTCAGATCAACGACTCTCGCTCCATCACAAATCCGAAATCGCAGTTTTCCCTTTATCCTTTTCCCTTTCTCCTCCCGCCGATGCGATCCTGCGATTAAATCTCAGCCGTTGAATCCACAAGAACCAACGGCCCAGATTCATTCGTGCTCCATCATAAGCCCTTCACCATCGCGCCCGCCAATTAAATCTCCACCGTTGATCTCTAAAACCGATCCGACAGCCAGCGCTTAATCGCATATCGCAAAATCAAAAGCCCTAGTATTTTGGCCTCTTCCCTTTTCTCCGATGCGATTAAATCCTAGCCTTTCATTCCGCCAGATCTGACGGTCCGCGCTTCATCGCATCGTGCTCATCCATTCCATAAGCCCTCCGACATAAACCCGCCGATTTAATCCTAACCGTTGCTCTCTCTTAAGATCTAACTATCTGCGCTCAATCGCATTGGCACATTGCATCGCTACTTTACCCTTTGACCTCCGCCGATGCGATCCTGCCATTAAATCTCCACCGTTGATCATTCTTAGATCCAACGGCCCACAATGCTTCCAATTTTTAAACCCCCCCTTCTCATTCATCCATCATCTTTAAATTCTACCGTTGATCGTTCTTAAATCCAACGGCTCCCATTGACCCTTCCTTCCGCCCTTATATAAAAGGTGGGCCCTCTCTTCTCTTTGTTTCTCTACCATTTTCCTTTAAAAACCTTACCTTTTCTATAAATATTATTTCCCGAAAAAAAGGTTTAAAAGGAATCCTGACCGTCGATCTCCAAAGATCAAAGGCCATCAAGCCCCATTCTTTTGCCTGTTCCATTTCCCTTCATTTTTTTTATATCCGCTCCTTTTTTTCAATTATAACCATTTATCAAAGAAATTTAATGATCAGATAGCCTATTTCACCGTCCACTGCGCACCAATTTTGCTGATGTCATCCTGGACCCCGCATGCACTTTTCCACGTAGCTCTTTATCCCTCGCACTTAACCCGCACCGTTGGATCTGGATCCTCCAATCCAACGGCCCAGAATCAATTTCGCATAATTTTTTAGCCCTTCCCCCAGTGCACAAATTTTACGCGAAATGGGTGGTTTTGTAAATCCACGTGTCAAGCGACGTAACGTATCGCATTATTTTTGTGAAAATCGCATACCACCCAAACGCAATGTGAAAACTGCTGCTAGTTTTCTGCTATACTGCTTCCCTCTCTGCAATGTAACTCTAGATTTGATCCTAGCCGCCAATCTTTGAGATCGGATGGTCCTGACTTAATCTTACCCCCATTTCACTTTCCACTTAATTTTCTCCCAAAAGATTTCATCGAGCAATCTCCGTCGTCGATCTTTGATATTAGACGGTCCCGATTTAATATCACTCCCCATCCATCTGCTATCCTTTTGCTCCCCCAAGCATTTCATCGAATGATGTCAACCATTGATCGTTCTAATCTAACGGCCCACGCTCGTTGTCGCGCCCAAACTCCATTTTCCACCTGGTTAGATGTTCTGCCAGGATTTTCCTCCCTTTTTTCATTGTATCCATGTTTTTCCTCACTTCTCCTCCACCCTTACGAGCCTCTGAAGCAGTCTTAACCAAATTCCGCAGGATTTTGTAATGAGTTTGTGTGTTTTTTCAGGGTTCTTAATGGTGGTTGTTCTGTGATTTTCACAGTAACAGACAGGTGAAAAAAAGGTTCAGAGTGACGATTATGTGCCTTAATCCAATGAAAAAAGCATCTCCAGAGTATGAAATTCAAGTTTAAAACATCTGGATCACGATCCAGGGTTTGACAGAAGCCCTCCAATACCAGAAAGCCACCTGTATAAACAAGACAGAAAAAGTGTATCAGTAATGAAGATTCAATGATTAAAGGATGATTAAAGCCAAAGCCAGAAGATCAGATTTTTAGTCCACAAATCAAAGAGATAAAGACGATATCAAAGAACAAAGGACTAAAACAAAGATCGAGGCTAATTAAGCCTAAAACACAGACCGAAAGCAAATTAAAAGTGTTTTAAGGTTAAACAGAGAGATATCAATCGAAGGAAGCTTCCACTGCCACATAAAAGGCTAATTGAATCCTCTTCAGCTACCAAAGAGCCACCTGCAACCTCAATAAATTAAAAGAAGGCATAGTTATTGCCTTAGTTAGTGATATTTTGTTTAAAGCAGCCAAAGTTATTGCAAGCTTGTCTTAAGAGTTTTAAAGTCAATAAAATCTGCTAAGCGGCTAAATACTTAATGAAAACCAATTAATACAGAGAATTATCAGAAAACTTCTCTATTGTGCCCCTCAAAGGCCGAGAAGCATTCACTTGTTTTAATTGAACTAGAGATCTTTTATTTTATCCCACCTCCTCTTTCTTCTATAAATACTTCTAAGGAAGATGAGATATAGGTTGGTTATTGTATTTCTAATGTAATACTTGTTGTATCGAATTATTGTTGAATGTAAATAAACTCTGAAGCTCTGTTAAGTTATTAAAGAAGTTAGGCTGAGAAGAGAATTTGTTGCTGTAATGAAGCATTGGACATGTAGTTTGTAACTGGATTGACATCAATATACAAGCTGATTTTTGGGATCCTGTTCTATATCATTGGTGAAGTACCTTTTAGTGTATTTGTTTTCCTTTCATGTATTCCATTTTGTTCACTTTTCTCTGATAAATAATAGCAAATATAGAGCTAGGATTTACTATTAAAAGTACCCTACTCTCACTGATAAGCTTTATCCATATGTTTTCTGCTATTTGTGTATTTAAGAATGACTTAAGTGTAAACATTATCAAGAAATGTTGGTTAGTCCATATCTCGATGTGCAAAACTTGAAAGGAAGTTCTTGAATGATATTTTCATTGCCTGCTAAGTAGATTTAAACTAGAAAGGTTTATGGTTTTCCCTGTCTTCTAGTTCTTTCTCCAAAGGTTGTTTGAAATTTTCCCTAAGAGTATGCTGAAAGCAAGTCTAGATTTTAATGATATCTTACTTGACCTCAAGTTGCACTTTGTTTTTTTATCTGTTTTCATCCATTCTGAAAGTAGTCTAGTGAGATTACTGGATTTTTGTCTGATAAGTTAGCTCTAATATAAGCTTGTCAAAATAAGTTTATGGTTAGCCCTGTCTTTGGCTAGTTTCAAACAGTCATTTAAAAAGGCTTTTCTTGGATGGAAAGTTGATGAACCGTTGTTGAAATTATTGGCTTTTTCCACTTTCTCAACACTTTTAATGTCCCATTCCATCATTTAATCTAAATTATCTTTTGATATAGATGACTTTCCCTTTGGACAACTCTTGAAATTGTTGCACAATTAAACCCTTTTGTGACTCCATTGCCCAATGGTTTAAGCTGCCTCATACTGATCCTATCTGCTGACCATTTCTCAATATACTTGCATCTTTTCCTTTTGAAATCTTTCATTTTGTGATATTCCATCCAATTAAAGATCATGCCTAACCAACCAAACAAACAAAAACCCCTTGTTCTTAATAACTAGCCTAATATCATACTAAAAGCCTTAAAGATAAATCAATATTTGCACTTATAGAGAGATCCCTTTCTGGATTCAAGAGGGCTAGATCCTAGAATCCCAAAGTGGTTCAAATGTTGTCTCTGCAGCTTTAGTCTTACCAATCTACTAAAATTACAGGGAACCAACATTTCTGGTGACTCCGCTGGGGAGTTCTGAGTAAAATCCTTAAAACAAAATGCTCAGTATTCAGTGCAGTATAAGTAGCTTTCTTCAAGCAGTACCAAAGCAAATGGTGATCATGATAGGATTCATTTTGAATCAGTGACAAACTAAGTAACCCTTAGGATTCTCATAGAACCTTATCAAACCTTGAAGGAATCAGCTAGCTAAGCCATAAGAGTAAACTCTGTTTGTCTCATCACCATAGCTAAGTGTTGAAACAGATTTAGGACACTCTCATAACCCATAGGACTGGAAAAAACTCAGAAAACCCAAAGATATTTCAGATTGGTATTCAAATCAATAAATGGTGGTGGACCATAAAACATTTTTCCTTCCAAAGCTAAAAAATTCCACCTGGTGTCTCCACAATCCTAAATAGACCTAAAGACTCCACTGGGAAACCCATTACTCTCATAACATCATACAAACTCAGTTAAGAAGACTTAGAGGATTAAAAGTTTTCTTTCTAAAGATCAGCTAGCCTATGAAAGGCTCTCATATTTGGTTAAAATTTTCTTGTCGTTGGGTCTGAAAGCATAGCATATTGGCTTCTAGAAGAATTCATACTAGAGCATATCCAGACCCAAACCCTCCTGAGATAGTTGATAATCCTGAAAGCATACTTAGGAATTCTCCTAAGGCTCAAGTTTCAACTATTGTCAGACCAGTCCAAAGAGCTAATTCTGTTCCAGAAAACCTTACAGCTCTACAAGATTCACAAGTTGACTTAATAAACCCATTCAGAACTAGGTCACTTGATGATATAGATCAGGTAGATTTTGAGTCTCCACCTTCATACCAAGATAGAAGTGAACATCCTAGTAGCAGAGAAACTACTCCACCTGATTTACATTTCCTACATAATTTTGGTTTCTCTCATCCTAGATCTGATAAACAATATTTTTCTGGTCCATCCACATCTGTTCTCCATACACCCACTGTTCAAACCACCCCATTCCATCAACCCCTTCCCATCTTACATCCTCCACTTGTAAACCCCCCACTTTTTCCACAACCTCCTATCATGGCAACATGGTATGCCCCTCTAGTCCTTCCTTTACCTTTAGTCAATCTGCCACAGGACTATCAGTCCAAGATACCATTGTATGATGCCAGTGGTGCTACTGCTGCTTCAAAACATGTGGACAAGATGAATGACTATTTTGACAGAAATGAGATTGATGATGAAACTTTCAAACTTAGATTGTTTTCTCAAAGTCTAGGGGGAGAAGTAATAAAATGGTTCAAAGGCTAAACCCCTAACAATATTAATGACCTCCAAGCCTTTCATTAGTTATTTTTAAACAAATGGGAAGTTAGGAAAAACCCCCTCCAAATACTTTCAGACTACAACAGTCTCAAAAGAAACACTGGGGAAAGTGTCCAAGCTTATTGCACTAGGTTCAATAGTGTTTATAATGCACTTCCCCCAGACTTGAAAATTCTACAAGGCTCAGCTTTAAACAAATTTCCTGAAGGATTTGATCCCAAAATGGCCTATCAGCTGAGAGAGAGAGATCCTTTGACTTTAGAAGATATGCAGAAAGGAGCCTTAGCTATGGAAGTAAATCTGATGGAGAAAAGAGCCGGGATGAAGAATGAGAAGAAAGTATCATTTAGGGAAGAATATGCACCCTATACATCTAGCTCAAAAATGGAAAGGATGATAGAAGAAATGATGAAAAATATGAGCATACTTGAAAGAGAAAAAGCTAGAGAAAACCAATCAACTCCTCAAAACATAAATCAAAATCATAATCATAATTTTAGGAAAAACCAACCTCAAAACAGACAGAGAGAGGATGATCAACAGACTACACCTCCTTTTCATCAAAACTACGTAAGTGAGGTTGAAGAAACAAGTGAACAAACAGAGCAAGATGACATAAACATGTTGGGAGTAGACAATTTTGATGTTCATTATAATAAGAAACAAGGTCTATACACACCCTATGATGATGGAAGAATGGAAGATGAAAATTACTATCAAGAGATGGAAAATGTCATCATAGAAACTCCAAAAGAATATGACCTTAGGAGTAAGAAGAATCAGGAAGCTCCCAAAACTAAAACCTCTGAAAATTCTACAAAAAATAGCCCTGTGAGAAAACCCAAAAGCATTAAAAAAAAGGAAAAAATAGTGGCTATAAAGTCTGATCAAAACAAAGATAAAGGCATTCAAATTCATGAAAAACAGAGTGCAAATCTTAGCAGCGTTGGCACCTCGGCTAATGCTCCTATTAAAACAATTTTGTCCAATGTAAATAGAGGAAATCAACAAACTGATTTTGCTGATAAATTAGTGATTAACAAGGCTGAAACACACGTTGTAAAAAGTCAGTTGCCTTTTAGTTTGGAACAAGAAATTGCCAAGATTAAAATCACTATTCCCCTCACTGAATTAGTCACCCAAGATGTATATAGATCCCAAATTTTGAAAGCTTTAAACATAGAAGAAAATAATGACACTGTAAACCTCAATGATGACCAACTAGAGCTCTTATTTGGTCCTAAGATTGAGGGAAGATACCAAGAAGGACCAGTTCCTCCATTTTATGTTAGTTTGAAAATTCATGACAAAATTCTACACAATGCTATGCATGATTCATGGGCCTCTCATAACTTAATGCCCAAAGCAGTAATGGAGAGTCTAGGCCTTGAAATCACTAGACCATACAAAGATCTATACTCCTTTGACTCCAGTAGAGTGAAATGTTTAGGTTTGATCAAAGACCTTTGTGTGAACTTAGCAAAAATTCCAGCCAAGTATTTAGTGATGGATATTGTAGTGGCTGATGTACCCCCCAAGTATGGTATGCTTTTATCAATATCATGGGGAGCTAAGTTACAAGGAACAATGCAAATGGATATGACATATGCTACCATCCCTGTTTTTAATAAAACTAGAAGACTTTATAGGGAATCTCATATGCAATACATGGTCAGTAGCCAAGATAGACCAGAAAACTCTCCTCTTTATTCTGTACATACTGACCTTGACTCGTTTATTCTCTTCAATCATGAAATATCAAATGAGAAAGAAACCTTAACTAATGTAATGGCCACCCCTCATTGTAACATAGTGGCAGACACAGAAAAAGAGGAAGACAAGACAGAAACATCAAAACAGTTTATCAAAACAGAAAATCATAACAAACAAATTACAGGTCTAGGGTTGTAAAACAGTCATCCATTGGTTGTAAACTTTGGGAATCAAGAGCAGAATCCTCAAACAAAAGTTTGGTGAACATAATCAAGAAGTTGTTGGAAGACAATAAGAAATCATGGCACACAAAGCTAGTACATGCATAATGGGCTGACAGATTAACACTTAAGAAATCAATTGGAATGTCACCCTACCAGCTAGTGTATGGAGTAGATGCAATTTTTCCAACCAGTCTAGGAGTGCCAGTCATGAAGCTTATTCAAGAAGTGCAGTATGAAGAAAATGATATGACAAGAAGAATTAATCAGACTATACACCTTCAACAAACCAGAGAGGAAGTCTACAACAGAGTACTGCACAAGAAAGAAAACATCAAGAATTTGTTTGATAAAAGAACAAAGGCCAGCGATTTTAGCATTGGAGACAAAGTTTTAAAGTGGGATTCCAGGAGAGAAGACAAGGGCAAGCATGGGAAATTTCATTCATTCATTCTATTGTTGGTAAATGTTAGTGTCAGCCTTTTCAGCCTTCCTTCAGTGATCAAACATGCTCTTACAAAGTGATTTTAAGGTGTCAAGGTCAAATTTTGTCATTTCAATGAGTCTTCAAGCAAAATTTGGTCACTAGGCATTAGGTCTAGGGTTTGTTTTCACTCTTTTCAAATTTGTCCAAATGTTGGTCCATGTCACCATTCAGCTGAGTGTACCATCATTCAGAGGGTTTTCATCATCATTTCAAGTTCCATTGGGTCATTTTACAGCTTGTTCATGCTTCAGTTGTGCCTTGGTAAGGTCCATTTCCCTCTCCTAGGGTTTTGGAGGTAATTTCTCTTGGATGGTCAAATCATTAGAAAAAATTGTATCCTGATGTTCATACACCTTCCCCTATCATTAATGTACCTTATTAAACACTTCCCATCACTGAGATCCCCAAAATTCCTCATTTTTGCACAAACCCTAGTTTCTTGCCACAACTTGGCAATTTTCTAGGCTGGGCCTGTGTTTTGCCCTTTTGGACCCCTTCCCCTCACTCAATCTCTGAGATTCCACTTTCCACTGCTTCCTAACATCCCTCCCTACTTCCAAAAATTTCCCCAAGAATTTAGAAGCCCCTTATCCCCTTCATTTCGCTTCATTTTGACAAAATCCCTTGTTTCACACATTGGGATAAGTTTCACTCAAATGATGTTTCAGAGCAATAAAAGATGAATTTTGGAAAAATGAGAGATTTTTTTGTACAAAACATTCCAAGGAAGAAAACCCTCCTTCACTTTTTACACAGGTGTCATTTTTTTAGAGAAATTTCAAAAATACAATCGCCTCAGGAGAATTGATGCACCTGCAGGAAGTAGTGTTGGGAGATTTGATTTTTGACAGGGTAAATGAACTCCAAATTGAAAAATAAAGTAGACTCCAAGATATTTCCATCAAGCTATCACATGCTCAATTTGGACACCGGGAAGGCCTCAAAAAGCCTCCTGCAAAATGCACTATGTAGCGCGCTACGCATATAAAGTGCGCGCTACGCATTGGGCCAGAACACAAAATTTTTGCCACTGCTCTTCAAAATTCAAATTCTCTCAGTCTCCTTTGCCTCATGTAAGTTTAAATCATCTTGCTATTATCTTTGGTCAGTGTTTGGAGTTTTTTGAAGATCGGTTGTAAGAGTATGAATGTTGAAGAACATAAATCCTACTCTCTTGTAAAGAAATGCCTCTTTAGGGTTTGAATTTGAAGTTTTAGAATTTGACTTTGGTGCCAAAAAATTCCATATCTCACTTGTATTTTCCTTTCCCCACTACTTTCATATCATCATACAATGCCTCCCTTTTCCCTATTCCCTTTAAAATCACTCATATCACTTCGTCCCTCTCCTATTTCCCTATATCCCATCCCTAAAACTTGCCATTTGTTACCACTTTCCATCCTTCATATCAGTTATAGGTTCCAAAATTCCATACATTCAAGTGACTATATTCACATGCTTAATTTCACTTGACTCAAGCATATTTTCTTCACTTAATTGAATCATGTTGTTCGCATAGCTCATTTTCCCACAGTCCACTATTCACACGGCCCTATTTCCCACAGTTCCTCCCACATTTGGCGTTTGAAACAAAAGCACCAAATCCTCATTCTTCATCTCATTCAAGCCAACACAGATTTTTCAACATCATGGAGGCAGACATCGATACATTATATGACCAAGACAGAGATTGCACCACTGAACTGCATACACCAGGAGGACACTGAAGCGTCGTGAAACACCTGATCCACTCTGGATTTTGGCCGAGGCTTCATTGGCTGGGCATGATACATGATGGAGGGTCTTCGCTCTGAATTTGAGCAAATTTGGAGAAATTTTTGTCATTTTGAAATATTTTGGTCTCAAAACAGATTTTTCAGCCATACGAGTAGCGCGTCGATGCGCTCGCTTATGATTGGGACACTTGCTGGAGGAAAACTTTATATTTTTGGGTTTTTCATGGTAATTTATGCATGCTCCAGTATGGCCGAAGCATTTCATCAAGTTCTGGATGATCAAAGGGCCCAAAAACACCATGAAAACCACCTTTCTGCCACCTTTTGCACCAGCAGGAAGTACTTATGGGAGAATGAAGTTTTGGAGGGGCAAATGAGCTCCAAATTGGGAAATTCCACTTGGGTTGGAAATCCAACATCCAGGGCTTTCCAACAAGATATCATGAGCTCAATTTGGATGCCAGGAAGTGCCCTAAAAGCAGGTTGAAAGACGAGCTACGCATATGGCTCAGGCGTGCTACGCATATAGATTTTTGACTGATTTTTCATTTTCCAGCTCAGGATTTCGGCCAGTTGGACCAGTTTTTCTTGTGGATGTAATTGTTGAGTTATATTGATGTAATTTTATGGTTGGCATGTAACTTAGACTCACTTTTACCTATTCTAGATGATTCACTCCCAAAAAAGTAAAAATCAAGTGAAAGAATCAGTTTCCTTCCTTTTAGAGGCAAGTTGTTTCGTTGGCTATATTCTAGCTCCTTGTGTAGAATTAGTTGAAACTGCTCCTAGAAGGAGGAATTCGACCCCTAGAGGCATGGAAAGGGGTTAGGATGGTCTATATGATGTAATTTCTAAATCATTTTCAGAGGTTGGAGAGGTTTGACTCTTGGGAAGATTTTGGCACACTATTGTACATATTTTTCATATTTTGGCTAAGGAAAGATCAGAGGTTTTGCAGCACCTGTTGGGATTCTTGTGGCTTTCAGTTCTTGATGATGTTTTCTCTCATTTTATTGTAAGTTCTTTCATGTTTGATGTATGCCATTCCCTTCTTATGCTTTTGAAACTAAATGAATGAGTAAATGAGGTTGGATCCATTGTTTCAGTGCTGTGCCTTTAAATTTGTTTAGATTTACATGTTTTCGCCAGTTTGGATAGGATCCATGTTCCCTCTTGCCCTCTTCAACTCCTTTTCATTCTGATCCATCCATACACCTGATCAAAAGAATCAAGACTACTGCCTACCTCGCCCCAACTCGAATTCTGCAAAGATCTGGCCTTATCCCTGGACCCAAAATTGTTTTTCCCATTTCTTCAACAAAAACCCAAAAAATCAAAATCAAACTTTCCTATCTCTTTACTAGCCTAAAATCAGTATTCATTATAAGTCATCTCAGCCCCTTTGAATACCTTTTTCCGAGATAGACCCAGGGAGAGCCCTCTCCTGTCCTCGTAGGGCTAGCTACGAGGCTGAGCGTGGTTTGATGTAGCCTTGAGTTTACCTTATTTCAGCCTAAGGTAGATTTGAGCGCTAAAAGTAACAATGCCTATTTCTTGCAGGAATTGAATGGAATTGAACTTTTTGGAGGTCCTGTCAATGGCAGGATGCTCAAACATTATTTTTCTTGACTATATCAGTTTGATGCTTTTTTCCCTTTTGCTCATTATAAATATCATTGTCTGAACATTGCATTCAAAGTTAGAAAAAGAAAAATACAAAAAACAATAGAAAAGAAAAGAGGGAAGATTGTAAAAACAAGAAAGGTACAGCCCCATACCAAAAAAGAGAAACAAAGTCTAAAAGTGTGCAAGCTCAAATGCCACTCCTAAAAAACACACTCCCAGTTAGTCATACAGCCTAATCACGACTAATTAGTTTTTCAATTTAATGCTGATAGGTTAGTGAATTAGATCAGCCAAACAACATAATCTTGGCTTATCAATAAGGTATATTAGGATAGAAAAACAAAGGTTCAAACAAACTCAAATATTGAACCTATGACATTGATGAAGAACTAGTTCTAAAAAGCTCAAAACTTGAACCAGGAAAGAAAGAGAAAACAACTCAAACAAAATCAAAACTAGAGCTGAAGAAATAATGAAGGTTGTCTTTAAATTTTTAGATCTTAAACCTTCACATTTTGTTTTAAATTTTCTGTAAATAAAAGTCAATGTGCAGCTTGTTTTTATGCCATAGATCAACAACAAGTCAGACTACTTAATCCTGGCTTGACTGCTTTTTAAATTCTCTATTTTAGAAGTTAGAGAATAAAGGTTTGTCAGACACTCTAATCCTGACAGATAGTAGTTAGGTAGAGAATTTATGAATTCAACTGCTTAATCTGAATTCATGGAGGAATAATATTAGGCTTAGATTAATTTCCTGTTTTTTCAAAAAGAATAAAATGTTGATGAAACGGTTTGCAAGCCCAAGTGCACCTTTGAAGAAAAATTGTTAGGAAGTAGGTTGTGTAAGTAGATGTTTGGGAAATATTTTCTGCTGATATGTCAAGTTCTAACCATCTTTGTTAGCATCTGATTACAAGAAAAATATTATCAAGTGCAAGGCACTAATCCACATTCTAAAGATGAATTTTTGTGGTTCTTGACACCTCCAAGGAGCCGCCATACCAAGTTGGAGCCGCTGTTAGCCACCTATAAAAATTTTTCATACCAAATGGTGGCTAAATTTTTTTTTTAGCCTTCAAGAAACAATTCATTTCCAAAATTGTGAGTTCTTGAAGTCTTGTGATGTCCTTGGTGTTTATCTTCATTTCCTGTTTCACTTTAAAGCTCTAAAACCTGCTGTTTACCAAAAGAGAAAAACTGCTCATGAAGCTCCATTTTCCCTCATTTACACTTCTCCATTCTTCTTCTCCATTTCATCCACAAACCTTTTCATTTACCTCTCATTCCCTCGAATTCCCCTTTAAAGCCTTGTAAAATCCCTTTATAAGGTTTAACACCCCATATTTACCCCTATCATAACCTCCAAAATCCTTTGAAAAACCCTCATTTTGGCCTAAAAACATTCATTTTTCTATAAGGCCTTAAGCCCCTTTCAGCCTTAGCCCCAGCCCCTTTTCCACATGTGACCCACGCCAAGACCAGGCGCTAAGCACTCATTGCATCGCAAGTTATTATGGCATCGTAAGTTTAAATCACATCGCAAATATTCATTTTACCCTTTTTTATGGTTATTTGCTTTCTACCGATGCGATCTCGCAATCATTTCTCTGTCGTTGATCTGATCCATTATGCCCAGATCTAATGGTCCATATCATTCCCTGTTCCAAACCCACCTTTCCGCCTTTTTTTTCATGATTAAATCCTGACCGTTGATCTAGCTTTCAGATCAACGGCTCTCGCTCCATCACAAATCCAAAATCACAGTTTTCCCTTTATCCTTTGCCCTTTTTCCTCCCGCCGATGCGATCCTGCAATTAAATCTCAGCCATTGAATCCACAAGAACCAACAGCCCAGATTCGATCGCGCTCCATCATAAGCCCTTCACCATCACGCCCACTGATTAAATCTCCACCGTTGATCTCTAAAACCGATCCGACGACCAACTCTTAGTCGCATATTGCAAAATAAAAAGCCCTGGTATTTTGGCCTCTTCCCTTTTCTCCGATGTGATTAAATCCTGACCTTTCAATCCGCCAGATCCGACGGTCCGCGCTTCATCGCATCGCTCTCATCCATTCCGTAAGCCCTCCGACATAGACCCGTCGATTTAATCCTAACCGCTGCTCTCTCTTAAGATCTAACGGTTTGTGCTCAATCGCATTGGCACATTGCATCGCTACTTTACACTTTGACCTCTACCGATGCAATCCTGTGATCGAATCTCTACCGTTGATCATTCTTAGATCCAACAGCCCACAGTGCTTCTGCTTTTTAAACCCCCCCTTCTCATTCATCCATCATATTTAATTTCCACCGTTGATCATTCTTAAATCCAACGGCTCCCATTGATCCTTCCTTCCGCCCTTATATAAAAGGTGGGCCCTCTCTTCTCTTTGTTTCTCCACCATTTTCCTTTAAAAAACTTACCTTTTCTATAAATCTTGTTTCCCAACAAAAGGGTTTAAAAGGAATCCTGACCGTCGATCTCCAAAGATCAAAGGCCATTAGGCCCCATTCTTCCGCCTGTTCCATTTCCTTTCATTTTTTTTATATCCGCTCCTTTTTTTCAATTATAACCATTTATCAAAGAAATTTAATGATCGAATAGCCTATTTCACCATCCACTGCGCGCGAATTTTGCTGACATCACCCTGGACCCCGCATGCACTTTACCAAGCAGCTCTTTATCCCTCGTGCTTAACCCGCACTGTTGGATCTGGATCCTCCAATCCAACGGCCTAGAATCAATTTCGCATAATTTTTGAGCCCTTCCCCCAGTGCACAACTTTTACGCAAAATGGGTGGTTTTGTAAATCCACATGTCAAGCAACGTACCGTATCACATTATTTTTGTGAAAATCGCATACCACCCAAACACAACGCGAAAACTGCTACCGGTTTTCTGCTATACCGCTTCCCTCTCCGCAATGTAACTCCAGATTTGATCCTAGCCGTCAATCTTTGAGATCAGACAATCCTGACTTAATCTTACCCCCATTTCACTTTCCACTTAATTTTCTCCTGAAAGATTTCATCGAGAAATCTCTGTCGTCAATCTCTGAGATCGGACGATCCCGATTTAATATCACTCCCCATCTGTCTGCTATCCTTTTGCTCCCCCAAGCATTTCACCGAATTATCTCAACCGTTTATTGTTCTAATCTAACGACCCATGTTCGCTGTCGCACCCAAACTCCATTTTCCACCTGGTTAGATGTTCTGCTAGGATTTTCCGCACTTTTTTCGTTGTATCCATGTTTTTCCTCACTGCTCCTCCACCCTCACGAGCCTCTGAAGTAGTCTTAACCAAATTCCACAAGATTTTGTAATGAGTTTGTGTGTTTTTGCAGGGTTCTTAATGGTGGTTGTTCTGTGATTTCCACAGTCACAGAGAGGTGACAAAAATTTTCAGAGTGACAATTCTGTGCCTTAATCCAATGAAGAAAGGATCTGTAGAGTATGAAATTCAAGTTTAAAACATCTGGATCACGATCTAGGGTTTGACAGAAGCCCTCCAAAACTAGAAAGCCACTTGTATAAACAAGAAAGACAAAGTGTATCAGTAATGAAGATTCAATGATTAAAGGATGATTAAAGCCAAAGCCAGAAGATCAGAGTTTTAGTCCACAAATAAAAGACATAAAGACAGTATCAAAGAATAAAGGACTGAAACGAAGATTGAGGCTAATTAAGCCTAAAACACAGATCGAAAGCAAATTAAAAGTGTTTTAAGGTTAAACAAAGAGATATTAGTAGAAGGAAGCCTCCACTGCCACATTAGATGCTAATTGAATCCTCTTCAGCTACCAAAGAGCCACCTGCAACCTCAATAAATCAAAAGAAGGCATAGTTATTGCCTTAGTCAGTGATATTTTGTTTAAAGCAACCATAGTTATTGCAAGCCTGTCTAAAGAGTTTTAAAGTCAAAAAAATCTACTAAGCGACTAAATACTTAATAAAAACCAATTAATACAGAGAAATATCAGAAAACTTCTCTATTGATCCCCTCAAGGGCCGAGAAGAATTAACTTGTATTAATTGAACTAGAGATCTTTTATTTTATCCCACCTCCTCTTTCTTCTATAAATACTTCTAAGGAAGATGAGATATAGGTTGGTTATTGGATTTCTGATGTAATACTTGCTGTATCGAATTATTGTTGAATGTAAATAAACTTTGAAGCTCTGAAGCTCTGTTAAGTTATTGAAGAATTTAGGCTGAGAAGAGAAGTTGTTGTTGTGATGAAGCATTGGACATGTAGTTTGTAACTCGATTGACATCAATATACAAGCTGATTTTTGGGATTCTGGTCTATATCATTGGTGAAGTACCTCTTACTGTATTTGTTTTCCTTTCATGTATGCCATTTTGTTCACTTTTCTCTAATAAAGAACAACAAATATAGAGCTAGGATTTACTGTTAAAAGTACCCTACTCTCACTAATAAGCTTTATCTATATTTTTTTTTGCTATTTGTGTATTTAAGAATGACTTAAGTGTAAAAATTATCAAGAAATGTTGGTTAGTCCATGTCTAGATGCGCAAAACTTGAAATGAATTTCTTGAATGATATTTTCATTACCTACTAAGTAGAGTTAAATTAGAAAGGTTTATGGTTTTCCCTGTCTTCTAGTTCTTTCTCCAAAGGTTTTTTGAAAGTTTCCCTAAGAGTATGCTGAAAGCAACTCTAGATTTTAATGATATCTTAGTTGACCTCAAGCTGCACTTTTTTTTCTTATCTTTTTTCATCCCTTCTGAAAGTAGTCTAGTGAGATTACTGGATTGTTATCTGATAAGTTAGCTTTAATACAAGCTTTTCCAAAGAAGTTTATGGTTAGCCCTGTCTTTGGCTGGTTTGAAATAGTCGCTAAAAGGATTTTATTGTATGGAAAGTTGATGAACCCTTGTTGAAATTATTGGCTTTTTCCACTTTCTCAACACTTTTAATGTCCCATTCCATCATTTAATCTAAAGGATCTTTTGATATAGATGACTTGCCCCTTGGACCGCTCTTGAAATTGTTGCACAATTAAACTCTTTTGTGACTCCATTGCCCAATGGTTTAAGCTTCCTCATTCTGATCCTATCTGCTGACCATTTCTCAATATACTTGCATCTTTTCCTTTTGAACTCTTTCATTTTGTGATATTCCATCCAATTAAAGATCATGCCTAACCAACCAAAAAAAAAAAAACCCCTTGTTCTTAATAACTAGCCTAATATCATACTAAAAGCCTTAAAGATAAATCAATCTTTTCACTTATAGAGATATCCCTCTCTGGATTCGGGAGGGCTAGATCCTAGAATCCCAAAGTGGTTGAAATGTTGTCTCTGCAGCTTTATTCTTACCAATCTACTAAAATTACAGGGAACTAACAGGTTTATCTAACTTCGCTAAAGCTATAGCTTGCATTTACTTTCCAAAGTATTATTAGCCATTTATCAAATAAAAACTCCATAAAAAAATATTTCTCAAAATTTCTTTTAAAACTCATTGTATATTTGTTAATTTTGTAAATAAATTTGTATAATATATTTGTAGATTATTTGTTCTAATTGGGGTTTTGGGGTTTTAAATTTTTTTGTATATATTGGGGCTTTGGGTACTTTTATCTCCATTTTTGTAGGTGAAATCAAGGGAAAGAGCTAGAATAGAGTTAGATCTAGGCCCTTGAGGGTAAGATATAGTCTCCATTTTTTTTTAAAAGGCCAACCATTGAAGAAATTGAGAAAAATTGAATATTTGAAGAAAATTAATTTTTCTAAATCAAGGATTTCAAGCTTCAGCCCTGTTGGGCCCGGATCCAACCTCATAAGGCCTTGTGTCATCCATTTATCCTCATGCGTCACCTTTTTAAGCTCTTTTAGGGCAGGTTGTATGATTAGGGATCAATATTTTAGCTAAAAACTAAAAGTGCTCAGAAATGCTTCAAACCTGAATGACCAGATAGAGTTCATCGCCAGGATTCCGACGCAACTCGTTTCATCAAAATCTGAGCTCGTATGAGTGAGTTATAGTCTGTTGTTCGCTTTCCAAACAGGTAAAAAGAAATGGGAAGAACAGGTACATGGATGATGTGGAAAGCCCAATCAGCAAAAAGGAATATTTAGGAATATTCTTCATATTTATGCCAATAATGCTATGACAAGTGGCATTTTTATTTTTTCCAAGGTTTTCCATGGAAGTTGAATTTAACCTCCAATTCTTAAGTTGGAAACTTTGTTTTCTATTGCTCATTATTTTATTATGGAGGGATTTTTATGAGCCAATGTGGAAGGGCCCCGTGGCATGCCACGAACCCAACCCCCTCCCCTTCCCCCCACCCCCCCGCCCCCATGGCATGGCATTTTATATCTCAAGGTCGAACTATGGAGGAATTGGCACATTTCTATGTCATATATATATATATATATATAATACTTAACCAAAGTTTAAACCTTATGCACCGACAGAACTACACTAATTTTAGAGGTGATCTACAATGGGTTAGCAGACTAATATGGCGGGTTGCTCCAACTATATTGGCAATCAATAAACAAACAATTGAAGGGGGGGAACATATGAACAATTGCTAGATGAACGAATGAATAATTGTTGAATACGAGATGAATAATTGTTGAACTTGAGACAAATCCAAGAGCTTCAATCTGATGTAATTATTTATCTCATATATTTCAATGAAGGAAGTTATCCATTGATTTCTACATCTATTACTTGTAATATGATATGAATTATTTCTCAAGGAAGAACTGAGTCTTGGGTAGTTGGGCCCACTACCTTGGATGAGGTGCTACCTTGAACATCTCAAGTAGTTTAGTCACATGCTTGTTTATTTTAATTTGAATTACTTTTCTTTAAAAATATTTCATTTCTTTAAAATTAATTTTTTGTTTACTACATTTTCAATATTTTTTGTTTCCTACAATTTCTAGATTTCATTTAATTTATTGTCCTAGATTAACATTTGAATTATGTTGGGTGCAATAAGTTAAATTAACAATTCAACAATGTGTGATTTAATTTAGTATTGATTCAAGTCGTGTTATTAACATAATTATTTTCTTGTCATTTAATTTCTGGTTTTGAGATTTAGTATTGTTTTTCAAGTCTTGCATTTTATTTCTTTTCAAATGAGCTTGATAGTGTAGAACATAATCATGTAGAACCATTGTTAGATGTTGGTATTTTATATGCATATATTTTTTCGATTTCCTTCAAATAAAAAGACGTTCCTTGGTTGATAATTAATTATTAGGTGATTAGTTGTTTTTATTAAGCAATTAATTTTACCCAACATTTTGGCGCCATTGCTGGGGAGGCAGTCAAATAGCACTACCACACTAATATTTGGTTGTAGATACATACCTCATTTCAGGGAGAGTGTTTAAAAGTAATTTCTTTTTATCTTCTTGTTGTAAAAGAATTGGGTATTGAAAACGGGAGGTAAGAACCTGCGTAACCAACAAGTAAAACGCTTGCTCCACAACCCGCTTTTCGGAAAATGCATAGAGGTTAAATAGGAATAGCGGTTTCTATGAATGACTAACTGAGAAAAAGGTAGAAATTTGAAGAAATATTATCATTTCACTTAAGTGGTGATGTAAGCACCACCCATTCCACTAACCAATTGACTGGAACATTTGAAGAAGGAGCCTTAAAGCAACACATGAAGAACATATTATATAATGGTAAGAAATGGCTCACATTTCTACTTTTGAATTCCCTATCAGAGATCTATGAGGAGTGACACAAATGCACATCATTCCCCCATACGGTCTACCAAAATTTTATGGTTTGGAAAATGAAGATCTAGATAAATTTTCATTTGAGATTGAAGTACTTTGTAGAGGATATTATTATTGTACTAATGATAAAATTTTGAAAGTTTTTCCTCTTACTCTAAAAGGAGCAGCTCTCCAATGGTTCATGAGCCTTGGTGGGAAGTACATCTAAACATGGGATGGAATGAAGAATGTATTCTTGAAGAAAGAAAAAAACTATTGCGAGGCCATTGAAGACATTTTCCAGTATGATACAAGGGGAAGATGAAAGCTTGGAGGATTATGTGGAGCAATTTAAATATGGCCTTCAAAAATCAAAGCATAAGCATTTGGAAAAAGAGATCTTAAAACCACTCCTACTCAATGGAATCAAAGATGAACTTCTAGAACTCTTAAATCTGATAGGAAAAGGTGATGTTTTTCAGCTATTATATGATGATGTTTGTGATTTATGCATAAGGTATTCAGGAGGAATCTCCAAGGCTGGTAAGAATTCTAGAGATTTTTCTTCTTTCATTTCCAAATCTACTGCAAGAACTAGAGATATAAGAGCTGAAATCAATGATTTATTTCAACGTTTTAAAATTAATTTTATTAGCTCTCTAAATTCAAAATTTCATGTTTTGCAGGTAAATAAAAATCAGGAAAAAATTGAAGAAGTGTTTCTCCCTCATTGCCAAAAGGAGCATCTCATGCATAATTGCTCTTTCTTACTTGGGAGGAAAACAACGTATCCAAGAGATCAAGAAGCTACAAGCTCACAACCATGGAAACCATGGCCTAAATGTATGTTTCGAAACACTTCATTTCCATTTTCTTAATTTCATAAGCCATTATAGAATACTCCTGTGTTAGGGCAGCCATGTAATCTCAATATAACCCTCAACAATCTTGTCTGCAAGCTTGGCATGGTTCATCTTATGATTACATGAATACTCTTCCACATATTCTAGCACAACATATCATCCATATTCTTTTCCAGCTCTTCAACAACATCTTGTTTGCTTATCAAAATTATCCTCACAACCCAATCAGCTACATCATCAAAATCCTCCATGCCCTACACGATTCCCTGTTCAATTTATTCCACACCCTCATCATAATAAACCAGTACAACATGCTTGCAGTGTTGAACTGCAAAATTTACCCACCCTTCCCACCAACTTTATCTCACATGCACCATTACAACAAAATTATGTTGAGATTGGAAAGGTTTCAAATAAAAAAAATGCAGAAGTTATGGAAGAAAACGAGGTTTCTTCTAGTCTACATCAACAAGCCATCGAGATCAATAAGACATTAGAAACTCAAGAACTTCAAGAAATGAAAACTATGGGAAATCGAGAGAGTAAAGGCTATATTTAAGATTGGTTTCACTCCATAATTTTCTTGCACCAACATTCCATACTTCGGAAATTCTTAACACCTTCCTTTCAAGGGAATTTGGTCTCTCATACCCTATTATTTATTAACATGTATTTTTCAAATTTGGGTATGTACATACTTTAGGCCTTATTTTGAAAATGGTTCCATTGGAAGTAATCTTACATGTAATTATATTTTATTTTTCAAATTAGAGTAGGTTAGTGTAGAAAATAGAATAAATAAGAACATAAATAAATAAATTTCTTTATTTGTATAATAAATAAATAAATAATTGTTTTTGTTGCAACACTCTATGGAAATCAACATCGGTGTTAAATGTTTGAATTTATTTATGCATGTAGATGTATTATATTGAAGATAATGTTTCTACAGACACTCATATTCATTTTTGTCACCAATTTGGAAAAAATGCTTGAATATCATATTTTTTTGGCTTGTGAGCTTACGAAATTTATGAAAACACAGTCGGGACAGTCATGTTTTGAGGGACCAAAATGGAATATTTTTAAAGTATGTTTTTTATCCTAATTAGCCCTTTATGTTTAAATTCCAACCCCATTTGATTCACTCAATTTTTCTTTGAAACGAAAGAGTTATAACCAAAACATTGACATGGTGTCTAGTTGGCAACTCAGGGACAGAGTTGGGACAATCAGATTTTGGAGGCCTAAATGATTAGATATTGAAAACCTGTTTTATGGTATATTACCCTCTGAATCTAGTTTCCAAATCAATTTTAATCACTCTATTTCGATATCATATGAGAAATTTATGACCAAAATACTGACTATCTATCGTAAATCTGCACTTTTAAAACTCTATTTTTCCGGATGTTCACTTGCGTATTTGACCCATAAATTATTCTTGCCTTAAAAACCTGTTTCTATTGGAGATATATAAATGAATATACTTTAATCTCCAATTTTAATAATTTGAATCCTTCATCAAATGGAAAAGTTATGCTTAAATTACCAACTATTGGTATAAGTTGAGAAATCGAAAATGACTATGTTATGCAGGTTGTTATAAGTAAGTTTGACATATCATCTCATGGAATTTTTTTAAACCTGTTTCTTTTGGAGATATTCCTATGAACATACTTTCATTTTCCTTTGGAATCACTCACATATGACGAAAAACAAATAATTCATGATTAAAATACTTCTGGTTAGTCTGGTTGGTCACTGCTCCCCCGCAGGTAACAAATTAATTTTACTTTGTTTATTTTTTCTCTGTGGATTTGTTTTACAGAGGAACCACTTGTTATTTTTTTTCATATGTCTTGGATTAGGAGAGCCTAATCACCTCTCTTCTTCCATGATTTCATTTTTTATTGTAGGTAGACACTCATTTTTTTGCAGGTTCGGGGATAATAAAGGAGGTCAATTTATGACCAAGTGACTCATGAAGGAAATGATAATGAAATAAGATATTTTCATCCAATCATCTATTAAGAAATATAATTTCATATGATTTTGAGTCTTTCTAGGTGTCATAAGAGCTTATTGCATCACTTAATGGATTCATAACAGGAAAAATGAAGAATTGAACATTCAATTCATTTCCACCAAATAATTTTTCCAAAAGATCATTTTTTTTTTCCATTCATTCACCATTGATAGATTGTTGTTCCTGTAAACAAATTGATGTTCCCTTAGGAAACACCATTGCTGCAAATGAAATCACAGCTATTGTAACTTAATTAATTTATTTATTTACTCTTTTTAATAGAGTGTTGTTTCTTTTCTGATTTCTCTTATGTTTTTGTGTTTCACGTGTCGCTTCCTTCAAAGTTGTGGTTGCCATTTCATTGGAAAATGCATAGTTTCCATATTAAATGAACAACTCTTGTTCCGTCCAACGAATAGTTGTTTTTCTATCAAATGAAAAACCACGTTTCTTTTGGGTGTGTTTAAAAACTGTTGTTCAATCAATTGAACGACTATTGTTCAGTCAATTGAACAACTACTGTTTGATCAAATGAATGGCTGTGTTTTCTTTACATTTGGTGTGTATAATAAATTGTTGTTCAGTAAAATGAACAACGGATTTCATTTTGTGTGTTTGTTGTTCAAACAATTGAACAAATTTTGTTCAATCGACTGAACAACTGTTGTTCAGTCAAATGAAAAACAAATTTTATTTCGTGTCTTTTTGTTGTTCAAACGATTGAATAACTGTTGTTCAATCGATTGGATAGTTATTGTTCAATCGACTGAACAACCATTGTTCGGTCAAATGAACCACATATTTTATTTTGTGTGTTCTTGTTCTTCAAGCGATTGAACAGTTGTTGTTCAATCAATTGAACAACTGTTGTTCAATCGACTGAGCAACTGTTTTTCGGTCAAATGAACAACAAATTTTACTTTTGTGTGTTTTTGTTGTTCAATCGATTGAACAAGTGTTATTTAATCAACTGAACAACCATGCTTTTTGTAATAAATAGCTGTCTAAATGAATTTTTTCCAATTTTACGGCCATATAACCATTTTTTTTATGCATTTTCTCATGAAAATCATCTTGTGAATGGGGAATGTGCATCTAAAAAGAGGAAAACAAACTACACTAATAACAATTATGATATTTTTACCTTTGATGGATATCTTTATTTTCAGACATTGATATGGCCTAACTACGTAATGGCTTGCTAGATATCTTTTCTTCAGACATATTATAAGGAATTCATTATCTTAATACCATGCTAGGCTATTTTTTACACTATCAATGGATAATATTCTAGCATAGGGTGACTTAGGAATAAGTGCATAACTTTTATTGGCATTTATTTTCACTCATCACACCATCCCTAACTCTTAAGGAATTAATGAGCCTCCCTCTATTTATGATTAAATATATATATACATATACATACATACATATATATATATATATATATATATATATATATATATATATATATATATATAAATATGAAAATAATATGAAAATCTTTTAGAAAGGATAGGGAGTCTCATCATGATCTAGCGTACCATGATCATAGGGAGATAACAAGTAACATTCCCACAATGGATACCACACCAGGGAAATGACCTTCTAGCCAAAGTAAAAATTGTCTGAAGGACAAGAGGTCTCATCACGAGTCAGTCTGATTACTTTGTTAAATCCTAGTGAATGGCACTGTGGCTATATGGTTACCATGCCAACACAGTGATCTTTCTATAAGAGCAAATAAATTATCTAAGTACTAAATAGAGGATTTTGGCTCATTTTTGGGTTAAAAAGCAACCCTATTGAGGCTATGGATGCTTGCTAGCAGTAGTGGCTATGCTTGTGGCATTGTAAAGGAAGGGCTTACCATTTGAATAGTGTTATCTTTATAAAAACCAGTATGCATGGTAAAACTACATGTGAATTAACTTAATTATGTCTGATTATGTAATCCCAGTAGTTGTTACCACTCTTTATCTATCATGCTCTGTCACAACTTTCCATCAAAACAAAAATCTTTTTCACAATCATTACTTCTTCGTTTTTCCTTTTTAATCATTTCCCCATCCTCCTTATGATTTGAGCTGATTTGATTGATTTCTGCCGCAATATATGTTGTTCTGGCTATTATTTCATTGCATTAATTATTTTCAACGTCCTCTCCTCTTTTCCCATGCTTTTGGGTCGTGGACACATGTGGGAAGAAAAAACCTGCCACACTTTGTACTTACTTTCAACTTGCATGGCTTCCACCTTTTGCATCACTTTTAGCGTTAGATCAACCTACATTAGCTTCAACAAATGCCAGTCCATACATGTCATTCCACATTTTTATGGAGGTAAAACTTGAGGTAAAATAGCATAAGTTTCTAATTTATTAAAAATTTAGGAGAATTTCATGAAAATCCATTAAGCATTATTTATCTTCATTCGTTGCACTTCTTTATCACTTCCCATTTTTCATAGACACAAATGCTTTCAGTTTGGAGGATTATTAATTTCATTCATTTATTTATTATGACCATGCCATCATCGATCGATCTCCTTATTCATTCTCAAAACCTCCCATATTCCATGTTGTTGTACAACAAACATAATGATTGTAGCAACTAACTCAATCTGTTTTCTAGTATAGCATGAGGGCATGCTAATTCTCTAGTTTGGGGGAAGAATTTCTACACATGATAGATGTTTTATACTTTCTTTCTCATTTAAGGCATACAATTTCATTTTTTATACAATGCAACAATTGATTTGTGCATATCTTTAAAACTATGAACTGAATTCTTGTGATTTTTCGACAGCAAAGAGGTATCTTTAAAATGCACAAGCCCAGAAAATTTCAAGCCAAATTAATTTGTAAAATTTCATAAATCATGCACTGTCACCTACATCCATTTTGCTTATATCTCATGATCCATGGATCAAAACAATCTAGTTTTTGGATTAGAGAAGCATTAACATACGGTTGAAAGTCAATTTGAAAATTGTTGTGCCTTCACGAACATCACTAAAATTGAATATTTATTATTTGAGGAAGAAGTCATTTGTTCCATCAATATAATGACTTGGGGTGAAAATTTTTATTATTATATTACAACTTGGTTAATACAGAGGCTTTGGGTTGCATGAGGACATGCAACATATTCAGTTTGGGGGTATGTGGGGCCGCAAATATGTCATTATTATTACCACTTTCTAACGTCTATTCATCCATTTCTACCATTCTTTATCACATTCTTTATCACAATTTATCATTTAATTCCATTTTATAATAATTAATGCTCTTGTGGATAAGTAATAAGTATTCTCCTTTATTTCTAATAAATTGATAATTATTATGGATGATTTTGTCAAATATGGTTTATTAATCTGTTAAAACATCAGTCATGCTTTTAGCCTCCAATATCTCTTCCAGATTAGAAATTCGATCTCCAACTATTCCAACTTAGTTATTCGCTAGGATAAAAAGTGATGGTTTTGCGTTGGCTATTTCGGACAAATGAATATGAATCCTGAAAATAAGAGACATGGGTTTTGTGCAGAATGGACCAATCTAGTTTTATTATGAACAATTTTCCAAAATTCGGTTTGGATTGAGAGGAACAGAAGGTTCTCTGAAGGCATTTTTCTCAGATTTGATGTTGTAGCCATTTTCCAAATTCTTCCAATTGCAATACCAGATTCGACTTGTTCCAACTCAGTCATGATATTTCAGATCTAATCTTATTGATCAAATTTTTGTATACAATCTACAATATTAATGGTAAATCATTTTCTAATCAAGTTAGTTGTAAATTTCCCTTTTCTCTCAGTGTATTTAAATGAAAACAAAGATCAAAGAGAGAAGGGGAGGAACATATGAAAAATTGTTGGATGAACGAATGAACAATTGTTGAATACAAGATGAATAATTGTTGAATTTGAGACAAATCCAAGAGCTTCATTCTGATGTAATTATTTCTCTCATATATTTCAATCAAGGAAGTTTTTCATTGAGTTCTACATCTATTACCTGTAATCTGATCTGAATTATTACTCAAGGAAGAACTGAGTCTTCGGCAGTTGGGCCCACTACCTTGGACGAGGTGCTACCTTGAACATCTCAAATAGTTTAGTCACATGCTTGTTTATTTGAATTTGAATTAATTTTCTTTAAAAATATTTCCTTTCTTTAAAAGTAATTTGATGTTTGCTGCATTTTCCATATTTGTTGTTTCCTGTAATTTCTGGATTTCATTTAATTTATTGTCCTATATTAACATTTGAATTATGTTGGGTGCAATAGGTTAAATTTACAATTCAACAATGTGTGATTTAATTTAGTATTGATTCAAGTCGTGTGATTATGTTAGGTCCTTATATTACTAGTATAGTCCCTTATTGTTATTAGTGTAACCCCCTTATTGTTATTGTTGTACCCCTGTAACCCCCATATTGTTATTATTGTGCTCTTAAATTATTATTGTTAGGTCGACTAGGACTACATTGTGGCCCCATGGACTCCTATATATAGAAAGAAGGTTTTGTCATTTGTATCATCCAAGAATTGTTCATTTATGTAATGTATTGGAGGTTTTCCCCTCGAATTGGTTGATTTCTAAGGCATTGATCTCTCTTTTCTTCTATTTTTGGAGTTGTTTTCACAACATTTGGTATCAGAGCTTTGGATTCTAGGGTTTTGCTGCTCCAAACTAGTCATCGTGTAATTTTCGCTATAAATTTTTTTCTACAAAGGTTTAGGAGATGAAATATTTTAAGCACAAAGCTGAAATCTTGAGGAACATCTTCGCAAATTTTCAGAGCTTAGTTCAAATTTTTTTTAGAGATATGGTCTGTGGAAGTTAGGGATTTCTCAGGCTCCCGAATTTCATCTCAAATTGGTTATCATGGGAAAATATTCATAACTCTCTCTATGAGCATTGGATTTGAATTCTGTAAAAAGTGGTCGCAAGTACACAAACTGTAGTCTCCTGTCTATCAAGTTTAGAGCTAAAGGAGGAAACAATGATACATGTCAAGTCATACAAGTTCACTCTACTGAACCAATCCATAATTAGGTCATTGCAGAAGATTCAGTATAGCTTTCCCTTGAAGAATCCAAATCAGGTCAGACCTATGGCATTAGAAAGAGGTTTTAGAGGGCTACCGTAGGGCCAAATTTCAGATATTGAAGATCTAAAATCACAGAGATAATTTAGTTTCAATATCGAGCTCCTCAAAAGCAAGAAAAAGGTGTGTATTTTTTTTCCGAATTATATAAGTCTTGTAAAAAATCAGTTTGAAGTGATTCCAAGGGCCTATTGAGCATATATTTCAATATTAGGTTCTGAAATGCCTCCTAAAAAGAATTAAACACCCATTAAGCCCTCAGAATACTCTACTATGAATCATGAAGATGAAGAATTGCAACATGATGTATCAAAATTACAAGAGCAAGTGCACCAAATTTTGCTATCGCAAAGAGCAACAAAAAATGAAATGGAAGTTTTGAAGAAAGGCCTGGAAGTGAAGATGGATGGTTTGAAGAATAATATGGATGGTTTGAAGAAAGGCATGGAAGTTAAGATGGATGGCGTGGAAGATAATATGGATGAAAAAATGAAAGACAACATGGAAAAAATGATGAATGATCTAAAAGTAGACATGGAAGGTTTGACAAAGTTGATACAAGAAATTATTCTTAATGGTGAAAAGATAGTAGAGGAAACTCATGATGAGAATAAAATAAATGTTAATTGTGATTTCATAAACTCTAATGTTGGATTGAAGAACCACCATATTCCAAAGATGGATATGAGGAAGTTTGATGGCAAGGATCCCGTAACATGGATACTACTAATGGAGCAATATTTTGATCTCAATAATGTGCAAAACACACAAAAGGTATGCATTGCAGCTTTACATTTAAAACAAAATACATTTGTATGGTATTGATGGCTTTGCTACAGTAAAAAAATTGTCACTTGGTCAATTTTTACGGAGGAAATTATAGCACATTATGAGGATACAAAGAGCAACACCTTCTTTAGCCAATTGATAAATCTCAAACAAAAGGGTTCAGTGCCAGAGCACATTGAGGACTTCCAAAAATTGAATATAAGGGTAGCTGATATTCCAGAGGAACAAAAGATTGATGTCTTCATAAGGACTTTAAAGGATAACATCCAACATGAAGTTCGCATTTGGGAACTTGATTCATTGGAGAAGGCATTCAGGTTGGCAAGAAAAATTGAACGTAAAATTATGGCGACAAGGAAGCCTACCACTCACATCTATAAAGATGGGAGTGTTGCGACTCCTAGACTTCTATAACCTACAAGGTTGACACTGTTAGCCACCTGTAAAATTTTGACAGAGCAAACAAGTGGCTAAATATTTTTCTGAGCCTTCAAGGAATACATTTCCTCTGAAAACATATCATCCTTGAAGCCTCCTGTGTCTTTTTCCCTGTGAAGAGTCCTCACTACTATTCCCAGTTAAAAAGCCTCTCTGTTTGTGGAAGAAAATGCTCAGAAGCCTCCATTTCCCCTTATTTAATTCCCACAAATCCTCTGTTTCCATCACCTTTTTCCCTTTAAAAATCCCTCATTAACCCTCTAAATCATCCCAACTCCCCTTTAAACCTTACAAATACCCTTTGTCTTGCTTAAAACTTCCTTATTCCCTCTACCGAATCCCTCCTTTAGCCTTAAAAAACATTAAATTTAAGCCAAAAACCCACTTTCCCCCTTTCAGCTAAGCCCCTAACCACTTCCCCTCCATGAAACCTAGCACCAAGACTAGGCGCTAAGCCCTTGAGTGCTTATCACATCGGAAGATTGGTCGGGAGCATTTTTTCTTTGTTAATGAAAAATTCCGATGCGAGAAGGGTTTTTTTCTATTGAAAGCCGGTGCAATATCCACCATAGATCTGTAAAGATCTAATGGTCTGTGCTAATTCTACAATGTGCCCGTTGTTTCCCCCCTTTTCACCCTTTCGATCACATTTGAGCTGTCGATCTTCCCGCTAGATCCAATGGCTGGCGCGTAATCGCAAATCGCAAAGCGCCCAATCCCATGTTGTTGATCATCCCGATTTGCAAGCCCCAATTGGATCTACACCGTTGATCCCTTTGGATCCAACGGCCCTTATTCATCCCACCCATTTATTTAACCCTTTGCCTTCCCACTCCCTCCTTTCATCCTGACCGTTCATCCTATAGATTCGATGGTCCAGATCAAACCCTCTTTTGACTTTCCCTGCCATTACTGACCGTGCCTCTTCCCATTTCGCGCTCCACCCCACACCGTCTGATCTTCCACCCCTCCATCCGATAGTCCACATGCATGTCGCGCTATTTTAGCATCCGAACTTTAATGATCAAAAATCACGCGATAAAAGTGGTTTTGTTTGGCCACGTGTCTAGCAGCGACCTATATCGCATTTTTTCAGAGATTTTTCAAAACCGTCTTAAAGCCACGTGACACTGGTGGTTTTCCTCCTGAAACCACTTTCCTCCCCGCTTCTCCCGCGACCTTCATAACCAATCACATCCTTCCATCTGATCAGATCTACAGTTTGCATTGTGTCACGTTCCCATTTAACTTTCTTTCATCGGATTTCCATAGAGTTTCATCCGAAAATCCCCACCATTGATCTCCTCCTGAGATCCAACAGTCCACATTTAATCGCCCTCTGCCCGCCGGGTCCCACCATCCAAAGGCGCCCCCTTCCATTCATTTTCATCGTTTTTCTTTGTAAATTCACCCAAACGCTAAAATTGGGTTTTAACACTAAAGTGTCATTTCTTCCGCCTGACTTACTATTAACCTCCATTTGCGAATCCTAACCGTTGATCTCCTTCACTAGATCTAATCCAACGGTCCGCGACCTTTGTTATCCCAAACCTTCATCAGCTCCATTTTCATCATTCTGCAGCGTTTTTCGCCTGTTTTCACCTGCTTCCACTGTTTCTGCCACCATCCCACAGGCCTCCACAGCATTTCTCCGCCACCTCCCCTAGATTTCTTAATAGGTTTATTGCATTTGTGCAGGGATTACAGAGTGGCGAATTCACTCTGCCTCTACAGTCATAGCCACTATGATTCAGTGCACAGAGATAACCATTTCAACAGTGGCAAAGTGTATCAGCAAAGAGGATTAAAGGCTTTCAAGCCTGATTTTGAAGATTTAATTTTTTAATTCTGTGTTCAAAGGATAAAGGCGTAGTTTGAAGACTAAAGAGCACATGAAACAAGCCATATCTATGCTTCAACATCAGCAGTAAATTTTCTCAGAAATGACACCTTCCGACAGAAGTCTCCATGCCTCCTTGAGCTCTTAAAAGCCATTTCACTGACAGAAGCATCTTAAAGACTGTCAGGACAGCAGTTATGGAGTATGGAGACCTGCAGACCTTTCTATTCTGATTACTTATTTCAGAAGGCTACCACGGAGTACCAAACAGCCAGAAGGACTTCAAAGAACACATCAGAGGTCAAATATCGACCTAACAAAGATTCCTAGACCATACTACAGAGTACATATAGCGATGTAGAGCCATTAAGTAGAGTGGGCTCGATCTTCTGCCTCCACTTTGTCTTAAGAAGTCAATTTAATTCACATCTACTCCTGCTATCTCATTCTTCTATAAGAACTCCCGAAGAACATATTGTAAAGGTTGTTTTTTTTGTTGTTAGAGGGATTCATTTGACTGTGAGAATAGTTGTTGGGGGAAAGTAGTTGAGTAGTTTTTAATTTAGTAGGCTGGGAGGAGAAAGTTTGGACTGTAATCAGTCATTGAGCTCAGAGTATGTGACTAGTTTTTCATATCAATTGAGCAAGAAATTTCATAGGATCCTGGTCTATATTACGGGTGATGTTTCTCTTACTGCATTATCTTATTTCATTTAAATCACACTGTCCATTACTCTCTAAGAAGGATCAGTAAATCAGGCTTAGGACATACCCCTGCATGGTACCCTAATGCCCACTGCTCTTCTTGTCTTTGATGTTTTCTACTTAATGTGTATCTAAGAGAAAATTCATGTAATTTAACCAGTTAAAGATGTTGGTCTGGCCCATGCTTACTGATGTGTGAGTTCGGGGTTTGCTTCTTAGATGTTCTTGTTGGGTTTAAGCTGGAAGAATTGGGATACCAGGGATTTAGAGTTAGCCCTATCCACTGGGGTCCTTTTCCAACAGATTGGCCTTTCTAAGATCCCTTGGAACTGGTGTCAAAAGCATTGAAGGTTCAAAGTCCTTCTCTAATCTTAGGCCTGGTTTTGTGTTTAAATATTAATTTTTTTTCCTTTGAGAGTATGCTGAATCAGATCTGGAGTTAGATGACCTCTGGTCTGATCTCAAGCTACCCTTTGTGCCTTCATTTAGAGTTTCCTCTGAGTATGTCAAAGAAGGTCTGGATTTAAATGATATCTGACCTGATCTCTAGACTGAAATTGGGTTTTCTTTCTTTCTTTCACCTTCAATCCTTGATTTTCCATTCCACCATCTATCTAAAAGATTCTTTAGTATAGATGACTTGCCCTATGGAAAGACTTGGCTAGTTTTTTTGCAAGTAATCCCCTTTCATGACTCCATAGCCTAATGGATGGTACATTCTTGACCTATCTTCTTTTGCCAAAACATCTTGCTGCTTCATTCCTTTCATTCCATAACCTTCTCAGTTAATGATCTCCGACCAACCCAACAACCAACCAAATCATTTAAACACCCCTGTGCTTCATAACTAGCCTAATACCTCATTTTTAGCTTCAAAGATATATCATTCTTTGCTTTATGGAGAGATCCCTCTCTGGATCCAAGAGGGCTAGATCCTAGGATCCCAAAGCGGTTTGATGTTGTCTTATATTTTGGTATTGCTAAATCTGCCAAAACATAGGAACCCCAACAGACACCACAAAAATTGGAAGAAAAAAGGGCAAAAGGGCTTTGCTACAGTTGTGATAGAAAATACACTAAAGGTCATAAGTGCGCTAAGAAGAAATTATTTTACATAGATTGTGAAGAGGAGGAAGCAAATGAAGGTGAAACTTCAAAAGTAGAGAATATACACCAAGAAGAAACCCTAGAAGAAGAAGAAATAAGTTTGACCATATCATGTAATGCATTGGTAGGAATTACCACTCCTCAAACTCTCAAGATAGAAGGACATATCAAGAAGAAAAAGGTGTTAGTGTTGATTTATTTGGGTAGTACCCATAATTTTATTCATTGTAAGGTAGCTAAGGAATTGAATTGTTTCCTATACCCAACACCAGAATGTCAAGTGATGGTTGCAAATGGAGGAACTATAAATTGCTCGGGAAAATTCCATAATATCAAGCTAGCCATGGGTGAATATGTATTGAATAGTCCAATGCTTTCCATCCCAATGGGAGGTGCTGATGTTGTACTAGGAGTACAATGGTTACAATCTTTGGGGACGTTAGCTTTTAATTTTCAAGAACTTTTCTTGAATTTTTTTTCGGAAGGAAAGGAAATCAAATTATGAGGTATCACAGGAAATCCAGGAAAGATAATAAGCTATAATGTCATGACAAAGCTTCTGAAGAAAGAACAACAAGGCGTAATTGCACAATTATGCTCACTAGAAGTTCCAACATCAAAATCATCTATTTCTCCATATCTCCAAAAAGTCTTGGACAATCATTCCAAGGTGTTTGATACTCCCAAAGGACTCCCACCTATTCGTGATCATGATCATTCTATTCATTTGATTCCAGGAAGTGCTCCTCCAAACATTAGGCCTTACAGATATCCTTATGTCCAAAAGAGCGAAATTGAACATATGATTGCAGAAATGTTAGAGGCTAGTATAATTTAACCTAGTCAAAGTTCTTTCTCTGCTCCAATAGTATTGGTGCACAAGAAATATGGATCATGGCACATTTTTCCGGATTATAGGGAGCTAAATAAGCTCACTATTAAAGATAAATTTCTCATTCCTGTTATTGATGAATTATTGGATGAATTACAGGGAGCAATTTATTTTACCAAGTTGGATCTTCGTTCAGGATATCATCAAATTAGAATGAAGACTGAAGATATTCTGAAAACAACATTTCAAACTCATGAGCGTCAATATGAATTTTGGGTCATGCCTTTTGGCCTTACCAATGCACCTTCTACATTTCAAGGGTTGATGAATTCCATTTTCAAACCCTTCCTTAGAAAAATTGTGCTAGCATTTTTTGATGATATACTAATCTACATCAGGTCTTGGAAGGATCATGTTCAACATGTTGAAAGGGTGCTCAAACTATTGAAGGAGAAAAAATTATATGCAAAAACATCCAAATGTTTCTTTGGAGTACAAGAGGTGTAATATCTAGGTCATATTGTATCTCACGAGGGTGGTAAGGTAGACCCTAACAAAATTAGATCCATTAAAGAATGGAAATCCCCCACAACCATAAAGAAATTGCGCAAATTTCTCGGGTTAATAGGGTATTATCGCAAGTTTGTTAAGAATTATGGGAGAATAGCAACACCTCTAACAAAATTATTGAAGAAAGATTCATTTTTACGAACTCCTAAAGCAACTAAGGCCTTTAAACATCTTAAAGAGGCAATGTGCCTAGCACCAGTCTTAGCTACGCCAGACTTCACAAAAAACTTTATTATGAAATGTGATGCTTCAAGAAATGGAATTGGTGATGTTTTAATGCAAGAAGGAAGACCCATTTCTTTTTAAATTTGTTCAATCAAAGGAAAGTATTTACAAAAGGCTATTTATGAGAAGGAAATGTTGGCAATACTACATGCACTAAAGAAATGGAGACCTTACCTAATGGGAAGACACTTAAGGTAAAAACTGATCATGATAGTCTTAAATTTTTTTTGGAACAAAGACTATCTTCATAAGAGCAGCAAAAATGGGTCACAAAGACGTTGGGTTATGACTTTGAAATCATCTACAAAAAAGGGAAGCTAAATGTTGTTGCAGATGCGCTCTCAAGAAAGGATGAAGAGGTGGAAGCACTGATTTGTGCCATTTCAATTATCCAACTAGATTGGATAACCAAAGCAAGGGATGAATGAAAGAATGACGAAGAAGTGTGGACTCGCATTCAAAAGTTGTAGCCAGATCCTAGTACATCTAATACATTTAGTTGGAAAAATGATTCCTTATGGTACAAAGATCGCTAATATAGTTGCAAGAATTCCCAACTAAAACAAAAGATTCTTTTTGAATTGCACACTTCTCCTTTAGGAGGACACTTGAGATTTTTAAAAATTTACCACAAGGTGAAGAAAGAATTTTTTTGCGATGGCCTTAAATCTGATATTCAAAAGTTTGTGGTGGAATGTTTGGTTTGCCAGCAAAATAAAGTTGAGACAATTAAGACCCCGGGTCTTCTACAACCTTTATCCATTCCAAGTCAACGTTGGGAGGAGATTTCAATGGATTTTATCACAGGTTTACCTAAGTCCGAAAGGAGTGTCATCATGGTGGTAGTTGATAGACTTACCAAGTATGCACACTTTTTTTCATGATCTCATCCATTTAAAGTGAGTACATTTGCTACTGCATTTATGGAAACAATTCAAAAGCTACATGGAAACCCGAAGATTATTGTAAGTGATAGAGATCCCATTTTTATAGGAAATTTTTGGATGGAATTATTTTCTTGTTTGGGTACTCAACTAGCTCATAGCTCATCTTATCATCCTTAATCCAATGGTCAAACAGAGATAGTGAATAAATGTTTTGAAGGATATCTTCATTTTTTTGTATCTAATAAGCAAGCATAATGGGTCAAGTGGTTACCTCTCATTGAATGGTGGTATAACACTTCCTTCCATACTACAGCAAAAATGACCCCATTTATGGCACTTTATGGATATCATCCATCATCCATCACATCTTCTTTAAGGTAAAATTCTAGGGTTCAAGTAGTGGAGGATCACATCGAGCATCAACAAGAAGTTCTCCAAATCTTAAAGGATAACCTAAATTTGGCACAAAATCGAATGAAATAACAGGCAGATCAACATCGCAGTGAGAGAATTTTTGATGTGGGAGACTGGGTATTTTTACGGATACAACCATACAAACATATGTCCCTCAAGCAAGCTAATAAGGATAATAAATTATTGCCAAAGTACTACGGTCCTTACAAGGTTTTGCAAAATATTAGTACTATGGCATACAAATTGGAGCTTCCTACTTCTTCACGAGTGCATCTAGTTTTCCATGTTTCATGCTTAAAAAAGGTTATAGGGGAGAAAATTCCAGTTCAAACAGTATTTCCAGAACTTGATGAGGAAGGAAAAACCATATTAGAACCTAAAGCAGTCACGGAAACAAGAACTCGAAAACTATGAAATTGATCAATTTCAGAGTATCTCATCAAATGGAAGAACTTACCCACTGAAGATTCTACATGGGAGGATGAGAATTTCAGACAGAAGCACCTGGAGCTACTCAAGTGTTGAGGACAACACTTTTTTGAAGGAGAGGAGCATGTTAGGTCCCTATATTACTAGTATAGTCCCTTATTGTTGTTAGTGTAACCCCCTTATTGTTATTGTTGTACCCCTGTAACCCCCATATTGTTATTATTATGCCCTTAAATTATTATTGTTAGGTCGGCTAGGATTACATTGTGGCCCCACTAGGATTACATTATGGCCCCATTGACTCCCATATATATAAAGGAGGTTTTTTCATTTGTATCATCCAAGAATTTTTCATTTATGTAATGTATTGGAGGTTGCCCCCTCGAAGTGGCTGATTTCTAAGACGTTGATCTCTCTTTTCTTCTATTTTTGGAGTTGGTTTCACAACAGATTAGCATAATTATTTTCCTATCATTTAATTTCTATTTTTGAGATTTAGTATTGTTTTTGAAGTCTTTCATTTTATTTATTTTCGAATGAGCTTGATAGTGTAGAACATAATCATGTAGAACTGGTGTTAGATGTTGGTATTTTCTAGGCATATATTTTGTTGATTGCCTTGAAATAAAAAGACATTCCTTGGTTGATAATTAATGATTAGGTGATTAGTTGTTTTTATTAAGAAAATAATTTTACCCAACATTGTTTATCCTTTAATTAATGAAAGATTAATTTGGCAGCAGAGATAGCAGAGGCACCGAATTAGGCGGAATTTTCCAAAATTAGAATTATAACTGGCGAAACTCTAGTTTTGGAGGAGAAAAGCTAGGAAAAGTTGTTTTTGTCATAACTCATGCAATTTTCAACCAAAATGAGCTCAGGAAGACTTATTTCTGGTATATTTTGATGTTTTGAAGCCAATGGAGTAGGTTTCAGAGGCAACAGGAGATTGTAAACAAAATTTTTTTACATTTGAAGCTAATACAAAGGCCCACACTATGAAGCTGGACCAAGGAGATGTAGCCCAGGAAGGGTGAGCTCCTTCATCAAAAAATTGTTTATTGAGCTCTTTTATTTGTGCTTGCTGTGTAATTTTTTGTTTTTTTGTTGAGCTATTAGTTTATATGCTTTTGACTTCATGAAAAACACTAAATTTCACCAATTTTAATGATTAAACAATCACATGCTCATGGATAAACTCTCAATGGAAAAGCAAACCAAAGAAAGGTTTATTTAAATCTGAAATTGATATTAGCACAACAAAACTAACAATCCCTTTCAAATCAAGCTGGTATTAGAGCACAAGGTTGATTTCTTATTTTTCTTGAAGGGTTTTAGTAGTTGGTATTTTTGTGATGCTTACAAGGTTGAGATTGCAGAGAGGAGAAGGGAAGCTATTGGTAGCTAGTTCTGAGATTAGGACTAGAAGGAAGAGAGTTGAGAATGTATCATCCTCACCCAAAGGACCACTCAAGGTAACACTTCAAGCACCTCAAATTTCATCCCCATCAGTTGAGATAGAAGAAGTGAAATTTGTACAAGAGGTTGAAGTGATTGAAGAGGTACAAGTTGCAGAGGTTGAGCTTGAATCCAAAGCCAAAATGTCAAACTATGAAGAGACTCATGAACATTATAAAAAAGAGGAAGTCAAGAGAGACTTTAAAGAGATGCAAAGAATTGTTAAATTCATGTATGAATCATTCATTGCCTAAAAAGTTAAAGAAGATTCAAAGCCTCCACATGGAGAAGGATATTCAAATAGTAAGAAGGATGAAGAGAAGAGCTCAAAAGGTAGTGGAGGAAAGCCACCTCCATCTCCACCACCCTCATCTTCCTCATCCTCATCAACATCTTCATCTTCCACATCTATCACAAAAACTCATACCCACACTCATTCCAAGATCCCAAAAGGAAAGACTTCATTACTCAAGTTGGACATCAAGTTTGAACTTCCCACATACAATGGAGTAGTTAATGTTGAGAAAATAGACAATTGGATTCATCAATTGGAAGTATATTGTAGAATTCAGAATCTACAAGAGGACAATATCAAGATCTAGTTGGCTTCATTAAGGCTACAAGGAACAACACTAGTTTGGTGGGAGGCAAAGACATGAGGAAATGCGAATCCATGGTAAGATTTCCATTTCTTGGGTTGAATTCATTTCTTCCATTAAAAGATAATTTTATCCATTAGCCTATATGCAGAGAGATATTATGAGTTTGCAAAACTCTAGGCAGCTCAAAGTCCAAACTGTTCAAGAGTACACACGGGAGTTTAGAAAGAGAGCTTTGTTGTTAGGAGTAAACTTGAATTCTCAAGATACACTGTTGAAATACATAGGAGGTTTACATTCCTATTTGAAGAAACTATTCTTATGTTTAACCCAAGAAATTTAGACGAAGTTTCTGTACAAGCCACATACTTAGAGGCAAGGGGAAAACAAGGCATAGAGGAGAAAGAGGAAAGTGAAGGTAAGGGAAAAGATAAGGGAGGAAAATGGAAGGGAAAGAAGAATGTAAGTATCAAGAAAGAGAAGGAAAAACTCATTGAAAAAATTGTTCAAAGACTCGCCATGATGAAGACCACTATTGGCAACTTCATCCAGAATAGAAACCAGATAGATTGAAAGCCAAAGAGAAAGGAAAAGTTGTTGCCATAGCTGAATAAGACTTAGGGTTAGATTCAGGAGATGAGACAAAAATTACTCCTATGGGTTTGAAAGGGAAACATGTTGAATGTACTAGTTTCTCAAATAGTCACATCAACACTCCAAATGAAAACATAATAGATGAATTGTTCCATGTTAGAGTGATTTCTAATAATACAAATATTGATGCATTATTTGATACAATATCACAAGAAAACTTGATTTCAGAAAACTTAGTCAAAAAGCTTAACCTTCAAACCATGGCACATCATAAACCATATCCTTTGGGATGGATAGTTAAGAATGCCAATTTACAGGTTACAAGGAAATGCATATTCAGATTTTATATTACTGCAAACTTTGTTGATAAAGTCGAGTTAGATGTAATTCCACTTGACATTTTCGGGATTATCTTGGGAAGTCCATATCGGTATGACAAGAAAGCGGTGTTTTATCACCATGCGAACAAATATTGTTTGCCTAAGAATGGAGTGGAGGATATTGTGAGAACTCATCGCAAGAAACGGAATACTTCTTTAGCTAATGCAGGGAAAATGAAGAGGCTAGTCAATGCAAGCCAAAAATTGACATTGATGATGATAAAACAAAGAGATGTTTTGCATCATACTTTTCAAACAGATTCTTATAATTTTAATGAGTTATTTCAGATTGATAATAGGTTGTCTTTGAAAGAAGGTGAAAAAAATATGCAGCAGTCAACATTGGTGTTGAAAATAAGGTGTTGGTGCAAGATGTTGCAAAGGTCAAAGAGAGGACAAGGTAGCTTGGCAAAGAAGGCATAGGTTTCATTAATTTTCATTGTTGGTTTCCAAAAGGCACATTACAATGGTGAAGATACTTGATCAAGAGTCAACACAAGTTCAAGGCAAAAGAAACCAAAAATAGCCATAGTGACAGAGTTCAAGGTGAGAAAGATTCCAAGTTTCCTTTGATTGTTGACCAAGGTAGAAACAAGAATTTTTCTGAAAAATTAGGTTGATGTTCTGAAAATTCATAAATATTGCAGCATGGCAGTGTCAAAGACAAAAATAGACGGTCGCAAGAATCAAGGAGAAAATTGACTCTTTATGAAAAGCTTCAAAGGATGAAATTGGGAAAATTTCAATAGATAAAGACTGGAAGAGTGAGGGAACAGTCCCCTCATCTTCATACTTAGTAATCAAGAGATATTTTGGGGTCCAAAAGGCTTCTAGTGGGGAGGAATGATCAGGGATCATTATTTTAGCTAAAAATTCAAAGTGCTCAGAAATGCTTCAGACCTGAATGACCGGATAGAGTTCGTTGCCAATATTCCAGCGCAACTCGTTTCATCAAAATTGGAGTTCATATGATTGATTTATGGTCTGTTATTTGCTTTCCAAAACAGGTAAAAAAAATGGGCAGAACAGGTACAGGGATGATGTGGCAAGCCTAATCAGCAAAAAGGATTCTTCAGATCTCGACCAATAATGTTAGTATGAGTCTTTCGTCGAAAAAATTCACTTTAGCTACGCATAACAAATAGCCCAAACATCAATTATGGCTGCCAATATCTTTAAATCTGCAGTTAGTTGATCCAAATAATGCTGCACAAATCCAGATCTAAGCATAAAAGACATTAAGCAGTAAAAATAAAATGTGGCTCCATGCATCCAATAGAAAAGACAAGAACAATGTATTTGAAAGAATTTTTTATATTAAAAGGGGGCACCTGAGAGGAAAACAAGAAAGGTGTTTCCAATTCTCCTCAATGGGATGGGTTCTTGAAAGTCCTCAGCATTTCAGATCTAAAATTTCTCTCTCTTGTTGGTGTAGAAAACCCAGACAAACATAGAACTCAAAGGGAGTTCACAAGGCAAAAATGGAGAATGTGACCAAAAGTATAGATCTAGAGTGATCTAATGCAATGAAAGGTGACTAATGAATGGGGAAAACCCTTCTATTTATAACAAAATATTAGGGCGATCTAGAACTTGGTGCATGAATAAAATATTATTAATCAAATTCTAGAACCACCCTTTAGGAATATTTTATTATATTTGTTGGGGGGAAAAGGATTTTTGACTTCGGTCAATTCCTTTATTTATAAATAATAAATAAATAAATGATTTATTTATTATTTTAAGGAAATGGTGGGAATATAATTAAATAAATAATGATTTATTTAATTATTTATAAATGATTTAGTCAAATTTAACTAGGAATATTATTTAAATAGGATTTAAATAACTTATTCCTAGAAAATAATCAAATAAATAAGGATTTATTTAATTGATTTCCTTGTTTTGGGTTAAATATGACCAGGAAATATAAACAAATATAGATTTGTTTATTATTTCCTTTTGGGGTTTCCTGTTTAGACCATAAAAAACTTAATAAAGGTGTTTTACTAAGTTATTTCACATAGTGAAAGAAATTTTACTTAGGGTAAAATTGGTCTTACATGGTGTACTTGGGTCCATCTAATGATAATAGGTTAGATGACCAAAAAATGGTGTAACAGATTTCCCCCCAACGTATGAGTGTTAGGAGCAAATCGTATGACCGAAGTACGTTGTAAGAACTCAATCACTAGACATCAAGAGGGAAGTCAGAGAGAGAAATGTAAGGTAGTCTAATGTGCTAAAGGACTAGGCCCTGAGGAGACGAGACTTACAGGTGCAACAAGTCTCTAGTTTATGAAGTGGTACCTGTGCTAAAGGCGGTGGGGAAGGCATGCCTATGCCCGCCGAGACAAAGTAAAAAAGAATAGTATGTCCAGTAAACAAGGAACCAAACTATAAAGTACATGCTCGCATAAATACGAGCCAGAAAAATAGAATGATGAATCCCACATACATGTTGTGCCTGGAATAACAGTCAGGACTTATACAATAATATTCTAGTACATGAGATACAAATACAACCCAAATTCCCCCTATACACAAGGAAGGGCTCGCAAAATCTTACTGATACATGCAAATCGAAAAGGCGCTGCAAGCGGCTGAGGCCGACATCATCAAATGGAAGGAGCAACATCAAAGGCTGAAATGAAGAAGCCATCCAGGCATGTTGGGGGCTACCTGCAGGGCCACCCCCTCATGAGGGTTGAGACATCTCACACACACTCGGGAATCACCAATAGCTGCTGCTGCATCACTAGAACATCAAGTATACGGATCGCGATCATGCTGAAAGGAGCTCGAACCAAGGTACACTGCCCTCTGGACCTGGCTTCTGGAGTAAATGATCTGATGTCAATAGAACGAGGTCCGCCATAGGTGATAAAATAAGGGATCCCCAACTAACGCACGAGAGAAAATAGTAGAGTAACTAACAGACGGACACTAATGATGATGATGAAATGAGGGATACCGAGTAGCGGATGGACGACTTCCCTTGTTAGAGCATAAAGGGCATGAATGGCTTGGTAGTGACTGACACAATATCATGACGGATAGGGGACAATGGTACTGAAGGCCATAATGTGCAACACGAGAGAGGGACCAAGAAATGAAGGATGGAGGAATATAGCGGGATACAAAGGGACTCGAGATAGACTCCATGACTGATGATGACTCAACTCGGATGCTCTAAACAAGGGCGACTCGATGGTGCTGCCACACAGTAAAGGTCCAATGGGGGACCATAAAAACATGAGTACAATAGGGTATCTCATGATGAAAATCAACACGAACAAAGACAAGTAAGGAGGTAAAGTGGTGCCCCAAGTACAAGTGTTATAAGTGAAGAAATTTGATTTGGAGGAGAGGTGAATAGACCCTTTGTGGACAAAATGTGTCATGGTGAAGTATCAAAACATGAAAAACTAACAGATACCCATTTGAGTGCTCGGTGAGAGCTTTCCAACGTTGCAGACGGTGTGTCAAACAGGGCTACGGTTTGGTTGCAGCAGGCGAAAGAAAAAATAAGGGTTTTTCTTCTAATAAGGCATTTTCCCTCCAAAGACATTCATTTGCTTGTGTAGTTGTGGTGAATGTGGAGAGGAGAGAAGGCCCTAAATCTTGCGGCGATTGTAGTAGACAAACCCACCATTGGAATCGAGATCCGTCAGTTGCAGTAAGAGGCCTAATCCTACTCTTTGTTTTTGATGGATTAAAAGTTCAGATTAGGATCCCAAATCTTAGTAACAGCCCCTACCTCATCATTACGGCTGGGTCGCACTTTTTGGGGCAAAAAATGTGACCTGGGACACAGGTTTGGGCCTGAAAAGTGCGACTTGTCCCAGGATTTGGCCAAAAAGTGTGACCTATCAGATGGAGGTGGATTTAGTGTTGTTTTGGGCTGAGATTCAGTTTTTGTGTAATTGAATGCAGTTTGACCTATATGTAGACTGAAAAATATGATGTTTTTGTGCAGATATGGTAGATATACTGATCAAGTGGAGAGAGAGAGACCTAGGTACATTACGGACGAAAATCCAAGCGGATCAGGGTGTCCGTCGTGCATTGGCCAGGTTTTGGGTTATGAAACTTGTGGAGAACCCTTTGATGAGGGCTAGGGAGCCCTTACTGGCCCGGATTATCAGTTATTGGGATCCAGACCATGAGGTTTTTATAGTGCAGGGGCATAGGATTGAGCTGATAGTCTAGGATCTGTATTTCCTGACTGGTCTCCCACCATTAGGGATGGTGGGAAATACACAACCAGTGTTACCGTGGGAGCGTAACATCATGGAGTTCGTAGAGAGACATTGTCAACCAGGTGTCCGAGTCAAAGGGACTTGGATATTGATTGGGGATATAGAGAGGTTGGAGACTCGAGCAATGGCGGCAGTAGTGTTGTGGATCTTGGGCAGCCAGGCACTCCATCACATCACTGGAGGGCAGATGATGATTGTAGAAAGTGTGTTGAGTGGGACCTACTATGGGTGGGCCCAGATGATGTTGGTGTCGTCGAAACGACAATTGTCGCTGTGTAAGTGGAAAGTGAACCATGATTGTGCTTATGGGACTATATTGTGCTCCTTCGTTTTTAAGAAGATCCCGACCTTGCGATCTCGTGTATAGCTACCTGATGGGGGTCCGAGAGAACCCAAGATGCGTTGGTGGGGACGACTACTGTGTAGAGGAGGGGGAGGGGTGGTCGGACAGGTGTTTCGACCAGAGTTCTTTGCCCATTGGGATCAGATGCCATTGTACATAGACGACTATCCCTATAGTGGGATGAGTTATTGGGGAGATCTGGACTTGCCGCTTCCGCCTGGTCAAGTATGGGGGCCTGATGGTAAGTGAAAAGTAACTAATCTGTTATGTGCATGTTAAAGTTTGTGAATAGTATTTAAGGTACTAATCCTTATACTTTTTGGAATGCAGATATAGCTCCGGTGAAACCGGCCGGATATATGGGACGACCTGCAGCAGCCGGAACTACAGGTGCTAGTGGATCGAGGACAACATAGAACGAGGATATGGCCACTCTTGTGGATGAAATTCTTTGTAGATGTGAGGGGCTGCTGACCGGTGTGTTAGAGTGGGGTTGGAAGGATTTAGACGACCAGTACATAGAGCTATGTATTGGGCTACCCTCGGAATGACGAGGTATCATGGGACGCATGGAAATGGCTGGTCAGACTGTGCGTGATCTATGAGCTACGGGAGCGGAGCCATTGGCTCGGGATCCTCCAGAGAGTGATTAGATGTAGGGCAGGTGGTGCCCCCCAGTGTGTATGTAGGGGCAAGTGGTGCCCCCCAGTTTTTGAGTTTTATTTTTTGTAACATGCTATGGGCATGTCATATGTTTCAGAGTAGATGGACTCTAAAAACATGTTATATGATATATATTATGTATATGCATTGTGTTGATGGTTTGAAATGTTATTGTCTTGTGTGTGATAAATGCCAGTCTAGAACATGATTTGCAATTCTATCTACATAGTGATTTTGACTTCTAGGTACATGGTTGAAAGTAATGAATCTAAAGTCACGTATCAAAAGTTTCACTCGTAAATATTGTCTAAATAGGATAGGGTTATGCATACGATAGACACCATTGAGTTTCAAGACAAGAAGCAGGGAATTTAAACGAACGTGTAGATGGAGGATGCGATGAGAGAGGGCATTGGCTAAGAGACCACGTACTACATCATATTTGGCCTGATTATTGGTGGCATTACCAATGCAGACCCCATTCGAAAGAACGAGGGTATGTAAGGGGGTGAAAATGGCCCATGCGGCCGAGGCGAGATTTTGAGAATAGCGACTTACCCCATCGGCATAGCCAATATAATGTGTGGACGAGAGGTCCAGCGGAATAGTGTCACAAGACAAGAAATGGGAGGAAGGAGAATAATGAGGGCAACGTGAGTATAGGGTAGACATCAAATGACAACTATGGGAGGGAGTAGTCTGGGTAGGATGGATAGGACTCATAGATCGACTAGAGGGTGATGAATGAGAACTATGGTAGGAAAAGCGGGAGCTCATGCTGCGAAGGACATCATAGATACGAATGGTATCATCCTGGTTATGGGAGGAAAGGGAAAGGTCAATGAAACCACATGACACTGCAAAGCTACCTAAATCATCAGCATGGGAAGAAAGGTGCACATACGGATCATCACGGGGGGTGACAGAAGAACAAGTAAAAAGATGGTCAAAGCATGTAGAGCCCAAGAATGTTGCCGAAGGGGAATCAATCAAAACAAATGGAGTGGATTCAGAGGGAATGTACTCCGAGGGTCGTGCGGATGATGATAGGTATAGGAGGGGGGCAGCAGGTTCCGACATCTCAACATTAGGGGGAGGAATGTCAATGGTAGCGGGGGATCCTCGAGTAAGCCTGACGCATACTGAGCAAGGATGGGAGAGGTGGATTGATTTTGTTCAACCTCGTACTCGCAAATGACCTCTAAAGAGTCTCGGTAATGTGTGAGGTGAGGAAAATGGTGAGAATAATGGCCATGGACACCACACAGAGCATAGGGTTTGTTGGTGCGAAGAGTCTTTGGGTTCTTGGCTATGGACGGGGAAGAAACAGAGGTTTCAGGGACCATAGATTCAGGGAACGCGACCTTAACCATGGGTTGGATATGGGGCAACTCAGGACATGTATGGGTGGCATGACCGACACCATCACACAAGGCACAAGGCTTGGCGGGTGGAGGAGGGGTAGGGTCTGGTGCAGTGGCCTTGTCTTTGGATGCCCCCTTGCGATCTTTTCTTTTCTTTCCCGTAGCTGTCACAGCATGAGGATGGTCTTATGGAGGGGCTAGGGGCACCGTAGTGATGGAAGGAGCGAAGGGAATCGGTTGAACCGGTGTCACAGCAAGGTATGGTTTGGGGTGGCCGGGTGGGATCTTGGCTAGAGGAGTAAGATACCATACAGGTATTCCCAAGGTTAAATTAGGGAGGGAAAGGGTGGCCATGATGGGAACCGAATAGACTCCGAGAGGGAGAGAAAGGAAAGGTATCTGACCGGTGAGGTAATGGCCAGGAGGGACAGCTCCCATAGAGACCTGGGGGAATCGACTCAGGAGGGTAGGGAGGTTCCGGAGTGCGAGGTGGATGGGAAGGTCTAGGCGGAAGAGGTTCGGTCAGCTGAGGCGAAGGGCTAGGAGCAGGTTGTGGCAGGCAGGATTGAGGTTGCTGACTAGCCGAAGCAGGCTATGGAAGGTCAGCCTGAGATGATTGCATCATGCAAACATTCGCTAAGCTGGGATTAGAGACAGGAGGAGGGGGAGGGCCCGGGAAGGTTCCGAGCAAGGATGAGTCTTTGTAGACGCCAGGGGAAACACTGGTCAAAGAATCAATAGTTTTCTTATTGGTGACAGCAAAGATGGTGGACTCAGGGGAAGTCTGATATTTTGGTTCATGATATGTCAACTGGTCGATGGTGACAATCTTTCCATTATGAGGGAAAAACATCTTGCGGTGGACAGCGGATGGGACGACAGACATGGCATAGGTGTAACTATGCCCCAAAAGAATGTTATAGTCAAGAGGGGCATCGATAACTTCAACGTTGACACAAACAGTCTTGCTTGCAAGGGCGATAGGATAGTTACGGAATAGGCCAATGGGCTGGGAGGCGTGGCCATCCCACGCACGAAGGGTGATTGTGGAAGGGGCCAACTCAGGAGATCCGAGTTGTTTCCAAACTGAAGCAGACATCACACAGGTAGATGCCCTCTCATCAATAATACACCGAGTGACGTTGGCATTTCAGATTTTGACTGGGATTTGGAAAGCATCAGAAGCAGGAAGGGGGGGATGGTCTGACTGATGGGCATCGAAAATGATTAATTGGTCATCAGCAGGATCTACAGCACCCATGGCAGATAGTAGATCCTTATTTTGAGAAGGACATGACTGGAGGAGTTCCAATGTTGAAATGACAGCAGGAGATTGTGCCAGATCATCTACTATGCTATATGAATGGGTAGCCTAACCAGAGGCAGCATTTCGGCGTAATGGGCCCTTAGGAATCTTGGTATGAACCTTAGATTTGGAAGGAGGGATTTGCAAGGGACCATTGGGTGTCGACAGAGGCTCTATAGGACTTGAAGATGGAGACTCGGAGATGGACGGAGCTAGAGGCGTGGACTACTGACGAGACCAAGTTTGAAGGTTAAGGTTGACGGTGAGAGGTTGGTCAGAAACCATCATGAGAATCTAGTAATCGGAGGAACCAGAAGGGGAAGGTTGAGTGGATATCGGGGCATGAGGTGATTGAGTAGCCATGAATCCTTGTTGAGGGAAAGGATCAGTAAACACAGCGGGTTGAGAAGTAGCCGTATTAGGAGGGACAGTAGGGGATGAATGTTGTCCCCGCACGGTGGCCTGTGACTCCCACATCTGCCGCATTTGTGGTAATAGGGGACAATCGTAAGTGTAATGACCATAAACACCGCAACAAAAACAGGGCTTATTGGTGCGAAGCGGCTTGTCTGGCTTGGGCTGAGAGCCCTGTGGCTGGTTAGCAGTGTTAGAGTCAATACTTATAGGATTGGATCCATGATTACTAGAGGCAGATTGATTTTGATTGCCTTTCCTCTTTCTTTGAGAAGGAAGATAATTAGTCACGCCCTGCTGCGCAAATACGTGCCCTGAAGGGGGTAGTAGTTACTGTTACAAGGGTTGAGAAGGCAAGGGAGTGAGAGGTCCAAATGCTGGAGGAGCTGGGACACCAGGCTGCGGGTAAGGATAAGGATGAGGATGGGCAACATTGAGGTAAGCAGGAGGGTGGGCAAAGGGAGGAGGCATGCCATATCCTGGATACATGCTACCTGGAGGGGGGAAAGTGCTGGAGGTGCTGGCCCCTCCTAGAGGGAAACCATAGCCCATAGGAGGTTGAGCATGGGTATGTGAAAGAGCTCCAATGATACCGTCGGCAGAGTGAGATGCCCCTGGGGCGTTAGCACCACTAGGTTTAGGGAGGTCAGGACGGACGGTATAAACATAACCAAATTGAGCATAGATAAGGTCATATTTCAATGCTATCTCGAGGGTGGCTTCTTCGGTTTGAGGGAACTGGGATGCGACATATTTTCCGATGGAAGGTAAGAGAGAGCGAAGGAACCAGTCCATATAAACCCGATCTTCAAAGGTGGGAGCTCGACATAAGCTCCTTCTTCTCCGCCATTCCTGGACATGAGCGGAAAGGCGGGTCGAAGAGGATTGACAGAAATAAGTCAAGAGTTCTATACCAATGTCGTATCGGAGAGGGAGCTAGAAATAAGATAAAAAGGCTTGGGCAATGGTCGCAAAGGTGGTATGGGAAGAGGCAGTCTGATCAACATACCATTTAGAAGCTTCGTTGGTAAGCGTGCGTTGGAACAACCTAAGATGGATGGAATCATCATTAATGGAATTGGATGAACACCACATGTGAAAATATCGGATATGGTTGGAGGGATATTCACTAGCAAGGCCTTCGAACTTGGGAATGTCGGAGGGGAGCTTGGTTGGCATAGCAGGCCAACTAACATCATGGCAGATAGGATCATTGATAAACTGATTGAAATCGGGGAGACTGAGACTGGCCATATAAGGGAGAAAAGGGACAATCGAGGTAGTTCCCATAGTGGTTCCATTGGAAAAGAACCCAATAGTAGAACCGGGGTTGCCGCTAGCGCTAGGCCCTGAACTAGACATGGTGAAAGTAACAGGGGGAGAACCCGAACTATCAGAAGAGGATTCGGAGTGCGGACTCGGGGGAGGACTAACTCGACAACGGCGGAAAGGAGGAAGTCGACCAAATGGAAACTTAGGATGAAGGCCAAGAAGTCTCTGGGATAAAGGCCTTGGAGGCGCAATGATGATGGGAAGAAGAATAACCGACAAGGGCAGGGAGGGGCAGAATCAAGTGAGGTCAATGTCGAAACAAGGGCAGGGAGGTGTAGTGTCAACTGATTTTAAAGTCTTTGCCAGGCGGTGTAAACCAAGCTCTTCTTCACTTAGGGTCAGTCTGTGGCGTGTGTTAATTTTAATTTTTAAACCTAGATGTTTTGAGAGTAAAAGAAAAAGTGTGCTGCGTAACTGAAAATAAATCTGCAGAGAATAGTAAATAATACTGAAAGAATAGAAAATTAACAGCTAACAATGCATTGATCTAACCCAAGAAGGCGGGGCTCTCAAAACTAGTCTAAAAGAGGGAAAACATCTAATCAAAACACACTAAAAGGAGGCCAATAGATCTAAGGTTGGGAGGGACAGGGATCTAAAGGGGAAATCTGCTGAAAAGAGGTGCAGAAAACATCAAAGAGGTAGAGGCAAGGTTGCTGTAGCAAAAGGGGGAAATCAGCTAAAGGTAGGAGGGACAAGGAGTTTACCCTAGAGGTAAACCCAAACAAAAATATATGAGGTGATTTGAAAGGGATAAGAGTTGATCTAGAGGGATCTGAAAATGAGGTATCAGATCTAAAAAGAAGAAGGCTGAAACTCTGAAAATTCAGACATCTGAAACAGCTAAAACTCGCCCACAAAAAGTGGAGGGTACTAAAGCCCTAAGGGGCAAGAGTCCCACTTATTTGAGTGAAACATATCACAAACAGGTCTAAACGGGCAGAGACGGAGGCTAGAAAACCCTAACAGAAGCTTCAAACAAACCCAGAAAAATTGCTAGAAAATTGCAAAAAAAAGTGCAGGTCGCAGGTTCTGACCATTTTTTAGTCCAGGTCGCAGTTTTGGGGCAGAAAAGTGTGCCCTCAAGTCTAGGTCGCAGTTTTTGGGCCGATAAGTGCATCCTGCAGATCCGGGTCTCTCGGCGGCATATTTCAGAAAAAGTTGTCGTCTCAGCTGCGGCTTGTGTCTGTTACCTGCGCAATAGGGCCAGAAACACACGGAAGTTAAAAATTTTAATGTTTGAGGGTTTTAGAGGTGAAAAGCACCATAAAAATAGGAAAAATAGGAAACTGAAGAGAAACCCTAGGGTCTGAAATAGCTGGATATGCAGGAATATATAAAACGACAACGGTCGCAAAAGAAAACCCATGTGGAGTCGCCAATTGTTAGTATGAATCTTTCGTAAAAAAAAATCACTTTAGCTACGCATAAAAAAGATCCCTAACATTAATTATGGCTGCCAATATCTTTAAATCTGCAGTTAGCTGATCCAAATAATGCTGCACAAATCCAGATCTAAGCATAAAAGACATTAAGCAGTAAAAATAAAATGTGGCTCCATGCATCCAATAGACAAGACAAGAACAATGTATTTGAAAGAATTTTTTATATTAAAATGGGGCACCTGAGAGGAAAAAAAGAAAGGTGTTTCCAATTCTCCTCAATGGGATGGGTTCTTGAAATTCCTCAGCATTTCAGATCTAAAATTTCTCTCTCTTGTTGGTGTAGAAAACCTAGACAAACATAGAACCCAAAGGGAGTTCACAAGGAAAAAATGGAGAATGTGACCAAGAGTATAGATCTAGAGTGATCTAATGCAATGAAAGGTGACTGATGAATGGGGAAAACCCTTCTATTTATAACAAAATATTAGGGCGATCTAGAACTTGGTGCATGAATAAAATATTATTAATCAAATTCTAGAACCACCCTTTAGGAATATTTTATTATATTTGTTGGAAGGGAAAAGGATTTTTGACTTGGGTTAATTCCTTTATTTATAAATAATAAATAAATAAATGATTTATTTATTATTTTAAGGAAATGGTGGGAATATAATTAAATAAATAATGATTTATTTAATTATTTATAAATGATTTAATCAAATTTAATTAGGAATATTATTTAAATAAGGATTTAAATAACTTATTCCTAGGAAATAATCAAATAAATAAGGATTTATTTGATTGATTTCCTTGTTTTGGGTTAAATATGACCAGGAAATATAAACAAATAAAGATTTTTTTATTATTTCCTTTTGGGGTTTCTTGTTTAGACCATAAACAACTTAATAAAGGTGTTTTACTAAGTTATTTCACATAGTGAAAGCAATTTTACTTAGGGTAAAATTGGTCTTACATGGTGTACTTGGGTTCATCTAATGATAATAGGTTAGATGACCAAAAAATGATGTAACAAATAAGGTTGTGACAAGTGGCATTTTTAGATTTGCCAAGGTTTTCCATGGAATTCGAATTTAACCTCCAATTCCTAAGTTGGAAACTTTTTTTTATGGCTCATTATTTTATTATGGAGGATTTTTTATGAGCTAATGGGGAAGGGCCACATGGCATGCCACGTACCCCCCCCTCCCGCATGGCATGACAGGTCGAATTTTAAGGTTGGCATGGCAGGTTATATCTCAAGGTCGAACTATGGAGGAGTTGGCACATTTCTATGTCATATGATATGATATATATATATCTATATATATATATATATATATATATATATATAGATATAGATATAGATATAATACTTAACAAAATTTTAAACCTTATGCACCGGCGGAACTACGCTAATTTTTGAGGCATCGTAGAATGGGTTAGAAGACAGACTAATATGGCGGGTTGCTCCAACTATATCGGTGGTCGAAAAATAAATGTTATGCAAAATGTTATGGCGGGGGTCGAGGTCGAACCCCAGACCTACCGCTTGCCATCCTCGCACCTTATCACTCCACCTATGCCTTGGGTCTTAACCCTTATGGCATCCTGCTACATCTTACAGTTTACACTGCCAGCGAATGGGGGTTTGTAGGGGACCAACCCCTCAGGCCAGCCCCCTACCATGAGAGAAGCGGCGAAGACCGAGAGCTCCGAACAAACCAGCGGGAACTTAATTAGCATTAAGTCATGTTTTATTATGTTAAATCCGCGGATTATCATTGTTAAGCCACATTTAAATGTAACCAGCACTAAATGCACTTATATCATTAACCGCGCTTATCTTAAGTTTAAAAAAACGCTTATTCTTTAATTAATGAAGTATTAATTTGTTGGTAGAGATAGCAGAGGCGTCGAATTAGGCGAAATTTGCCAAAATTAAAATTTTAACTTGTGAAACTCCAGTTTTGGAGGAGAAAAGCTACAAAAATTTGTTTCTATCGTAACTCATGCAATTTTCGACCAAAATGAGCTCAGGAAGAGTCATTTCTGGTAGATTTTGATGTTTTGAACCTTTGGAGCAGGTTGCAGAGGCAACAGGAGATTGTCAACATGAATTTTTCACATTTGAAGCTAATAAAAAGGCCCACACTATGAAGCTGGACCAAGGAGATGTAGCCCAGGGGGTGAAATCCTTCATCAAAAACTTGTATATTGAACTCTGTTATTTGTGCTTGTTGTGTACTTATTTGTTGCTATTCAGCTATTAGTTTCTATGCTTTTGACTTCATGAAAAACACTAAATTTCACCAATTTTAATGATTAAACAATCATATTCTCATGGATAAACTCTCAATGGATAATAAAACCAAAGAAAATTTTATTTAAATATGAAACTAATATTAGCATAGAAAAACTAACAATCATTTTTAGATCAGGTTGGTATCAGAGCACAAGGTTGCTTGCTTGTTTTTCTTGAAGGGTTTTAATAGTTGCAATTTTTGTGATGCTTATAAGGTTGAGATTGCAGAGAGGAGAAGGGAAGATATTGGTAGCTAGTCCTGAGATTAGGATAAGAAGGAAGATAGCTGAGAAAGCATCATCCTCACCCAAATGACCACTCAAGGTAGCACTTGAAGCACCTCAAATTTCATCTCCATCATTTGAGATGGAAGAAGTGCAATTTGTACAAGAGGCTGAAGTGATTGAAGAGGTACAAGCTGTAGAGGTTGAGCATGAATCCAAAGCCAAAATTTCAGGCTATGAAGAGAGTCATGAACATTCTGAAAAATAGGATGTTAAGAGAGACTTCAAATAGATGCAAAGAACGGTTAAAGTCATGTATGAAGCTTTCATTGTAGAAAAAGCTGGAGAAGGTTCAAAGCCTCCACATGGAGAAAGATCTTCAAAGAGTAAGAAGGATGAAGAAAAGAACTCAAAAGGTAGTGGAGGAAAGCCACCTCCTTCTCCACCATCCTCATCTTCCTCATCCTCATCAACATCATCTTCCATATCCACCACAAAAACTCATACGCACACTCATTCCAAGATCCCTAATGGAAAGACTCCATTACTCAAATTGGACATCAAGTTTGAACTTCCCACATACAATGGAAAAGTTAATGCTGAGAAACTAGACTATTGGATTCTTCAATTGGAAGTATACTACAGAATTCAGAATCTACAAGAGGACAATATCAAGATCCAGTTGGCTTCATTAAGGCTAGAAGGAGCAGCACTAGTTTGGTGGGAGGCAAAGACACAAGAGGAAATGAGAATCCAGGGTAAGATTTCCATTTCTTGGGTTGAATTCATTTCTTCCATTAAAAGACAATTTTATCCATTAGCCTATATGCAAAAAGGAAATTGTAAGTTGGCACAACTTTAGGTAGCCCAAAGGCCATAATTTTCAATAGTTCACACATGAGTTTAGAAAGAGAGCTTTGTTGTTAGGAGTAAACTTGAATTCTCAAGCTACACTCTTGAAATACATAGGAGGTTTATTTGATACGGGATCACAGGAAAAATTCATTTCATTAGACTTAGTAAAAAGTCTTAACATTGAAACCATGGCACATTATAAACCATACCCTTTGGGATGGATAGTTAAGAATGCCAATTTACAAGTTACAAGGAAATGCATATTTATATTTTCTATTACTGCAAACTTGGTTGATCAAGTCAAGTGAGATGTAATTCCACTTGAAATTTCCAGGATTATCTTGGGAAGTCCATATTTGTATGACATAAAAGTGGTGTTTTATCACCATGAGAACAAATATCGTTTGCTTAAGAATGGAGTGGAGTATATTGTGAGAGCTCATCGCAAGAAACTGAATACTTCTTTAGTTAATGCAGAGAAAATGAAGAGGCTAGTTAATGCAGGGAAAATGAAGAGGCTAGTCAATGCAAGCCAAAACTTGACATTTATGACGATAAAAAAAAGAAATTTTTTGCATCATACTTCTCAAATAGATGCTTATAATTGTAATGAGTTGTTTCATATTGATAACAGGTTGTCTTTGAAAGAAGGTGAAAAAAATTTGTAGCAGTCAACATTGGTGTTGAGCGGTGTTGAAAACAAGGTGCTAGTGCAAGAGGTTGCAAAGGTCAAAGAGAGTAAAAGGAAGCTTGGAAAAGAAGGCATAGGTTTCACAAATGTTCATTTCTGGTTTACAAAAGGCACATTACAATGGCGAAGATACTTGGTGAAGGGTTCACACAAGTTCAAGGCAAAATTCAGCCAAAAATCACCATAGTGACAGAGTGCAAGGTGAGAAAGATTCCAAGTTTCCTTTGATTGTTGACCAAGGTAGAAACAAAATGTTTTCTGAAAAATTAGATTGTTGTTTTAAAAATTCATAAATATTGCAACATGGCAGTGTTAAAGACAGCAATAGATGGTCGCAAGAATCAAGGATAAAATTGACTTTTTATGAAAAGCTCCAAATGATGAAATTAGGAAATTTTCAATGGATAAAGACTGGAAGAGGGAAAATTCCCCTCATATTCATACTTAGTAATCAAGAGATATTTTGGGGTCCAAAAGGCTTCTAGTGGGGAGGAATGATCAGGGATCAATATTTTAGCTAAAAATGAAAAGTGCTCAGAAATGTTTCAGACATGAATGACCGGATAGATTTCATCGCCAGGCTTCCGACACAACTCATTTCATAAAAATATGAGTTCGTATGAGTGAGTTATGGTTTGTTTTTCGCTTTCCAAAACTAGTTAAAAAAATGGGCAGAATAGGTACAGGGATGATGTGGCAAGCCCAGTGAGCAAAAAGGAATCTTAAGGAATATTCTTCAGATTTCTGCCAATAAGGCTATGACAAGTGGCATTTTCATATTTTCCAAGGTTTGCCATGGAAGTTGAATTTAACCTCCAATTCTTAAGTTGGAAACTTTTTTTTATGGCTCATTATTTTATTATGGAGGATTTTTTTATGAGCCAATGGGGAAGGGCCACGTGGCATGCCACATACCCCCCCCCATGGCATGGCAGGTCAAATTTTAAGGTTGGCATAGCAATTTATATCTTAAGGTCAAACTATGAAGGAATTGGCACATTTCTATGTCGTATGATATATATATATATATATATATATATATATATATATATATATATATATATATATATATATATATATGTATATATATATATATATATATATATATATATATATATATATATAATACTTAACCAAAGTTTAAATCTTATGCACTAGCAGAACTACGCTAATTTTGGAGGCTTTCTACAATGGGTTAGCAGACAGACTAATATGGCGGGTTGCTCCAACTATATTGGTAGTCGAAAAAAAAAATTTATGCAAAATGTTATGGCGGGAGTTAGGGTCGAACCCCAGACCTACCGCCTGCCATCCTCCTGCCTTACCACTCCGCCTATGACTTGGGTCTTAACCATTATGGCATCTCGCTACATCTTAAAGTTTACAATGCCAACGAATGGGGGTTTGGAGGGGGCCAGCCCCCTCCCATGAGACCAACGGTGAAGACCAAGAGCTCTGAACAAACCAACGGGAACTTAATTAGCATTAAGCCATGTTTTATTATGTTAAATCCATAGATTATCATGGTTAAGCCACATTTAAATGTAATCAACGCTAAACGTGATTATATCATTAACCATGCTTATCTTAAGTTTAAAATTCTATGTAGCCTTTAATTAATGAAGGATTAATTTGGCAGCAAAGATAGCAGAGGGGCCGAATTAGGTGGAATTTTCCAAAATTAGAATTTTAACTTGTAAAACTCCAGTTTTGGAGGAGAAAAGCTAGGAAAATTTGTTTTTGTCATAACTCATGAAATTTTCAACAAAAATGAGCTCTGGAAGAGTCATTTCTTGTATATTTTGATGTTTTGAATCCATTGGAGTGGGTTTCAGAGGAAACAGGAGACTGTAAACAAGAAATTTTCACATTTGAATATAATACAAAGGCCCACACTATAAACCTGGACCAAGGAGATGTAGCCCGGGAGGGGTGAACTCCTTCATCAAAAACTTGTGTATTGAGCTCTTTTTTTTCTTGCTGTGTACTTATTTTTTGTTGTTCATATATTAGTTTCTATGTTTTGACTTCATGAAAAACACTAAATTTCACCAAGTTTAATGACTAAACAATCACATGCTCATGGATAAACTCTAAATGGATAAGAAAACCAAAGCAAGTTTTATTTAAATATGAAATTGATATTATCACAACAAAACTAAAAATCATTTTCAGATCAAGTTGGTATGAGAGCACAAGGTTTCTTGCTTATTTTTCTTCAAGGGTTTTAATAGTTGCAATTTTTGTGATGCTTACAAGGTTGGGATTCCAGAGAGGTGAAGGGAAGTTATTGGTAGCTAGTCCTGAGAATAGGACAAGAAGGAAGAGAGTTGAGAAAGCATCATCCTCACCCAAAGGACCACTCAAGGAAGCACTTGAAGCACCTCAAATTTCATCTCCATCAATTGATATAGAAGAAGTGCAATTTGTACAAGAGGCTGAAGTGATTGAAGAGGTATAAGCTACAGAGGTTGAGCTTGAATCCAAAGCCAAAATTTCAGGCTATGAAGAGAATCATGAACATTCTGAAGAAGATGATGTTAAGAGAGACTTCAAAGAGATGAAAATAATGGTTAAAGTCATGTATGAACCATTCATTGTAGAAAAAGTTGGAGAAGTTTCAAAGCCTACACATGGAAAAGGTTCTTCAAATAGTAAGAAGGATGAAGAGAAGAACTCAAAAGGTAGTGGAGGAAAGCCACCTCCATCTCCACCATCCTCATCTTCCTCATCCTCATCAGCATCTTCATATTCCACATCCACCACAAAAACTCATACCCACACTCATTCCAAGATCCCAAAAGGAAAGACTCTACTCAAGTTGGACATCAAGCTTGAACTTTGTTGGGTGCGAGAATTACAGTTAAGCAAACTCCGTAACACTTAATTTTTCAACCCGAGGGATTCGTAAACTTAGAGATGAAGCACAAGAAATGCCAGAGATGGTATGGATATTCCTAATATAAATCCCTACTTTCTTTAAAGGAAAGATTACAGAATCAAATCAAAAGAGAAAAAGGCAACTTGAACCATCAAAAATAATCTAAGACTGGAACGAGGAAGTATGCATTTGCAAGAGAGAATTAAAGATAAAAGGAAATCACTCCCACTAATGGTTATTTAATCTACTGAGTGTGTGTTTTCCTTTAGCAGAGACACTTTAGCAGTCTCGTTAGATGGGCTCTTAAACCTGCTTCTTTAGATATTTCCTTCTTGCATTAATCTGTCTTGCACTAGTGCAGGATCAGAGATTTATGTAGAAGGTATAAATAGTGTCTTTACTGAAGGATTTTTACTTCATGCAAAGGCTCGAACTTTTCAAGGTTCAGAGCACTCAGATCTTGTGGCAAGAAACTAGTTCTTGCACCGGATCAGAGCTTCCTTCACTTAGCATTTAATCCTTAAAATGAGTGTTCAATTATTGCAAGTGCTAGTTTACTATCGAATCAAATTGCACACATAAAAGTGAATGTTTTTGATCTTAACAAAATGCGGAAATAAAGAAACAATCATTTATCCTGTCATAAGCATTTAAAGAAAGAAAGAGGATTGCGAAAAGTAGACTAAGAAAGCTTGCTACATCACACCAACATGCACTGGTGCAGGTTCATTTCTCCTGCTTGGACCAGGTGGAAAAAATCAATTAAACAGAATTGAAGGAAAATGAAATATCACACCAATGTGCACTGATGCAGGTTTGTTTCTCCTGCTTGTACCAGGCGGATGAAAACTAATCTGAAATCAAGTGCAGGAAAGTAAATTGCAAGGAAAGAAAATGTATCTACTTCAAAAAACGGATCCGTTTTCACTCATACATGAATACATGTGCTGAAAGTTAAATCACATTTTGACAATATAAACACAAATTACAAGAAACAGAAAATGGGGTAAACGTGCTGGGTTGGCTGGGCCCTAGCCAACAAGCGCGTTTCCCTTTTAAGTTAAAACACTGCTAAGTAAATTAGTTAATTCATCAGCTTAAATATAGAAACAAAATTTCTGAAACATGAGGTGGAGCTCCATTTTATTAATTCATTGAGGCGAATACATGCGTTAATACAATGTCCAACCCAGATTCGGGCGATAACAAAGCAACTTGTTACCACCTACCAAACTTCGCTCTAAAAAATCTGCTAAAAAAACTCCCCCTAAGTCCTATTTACATTATATAAATCTATTGGCCAAAGGTCGAAACAGATCATTCAACTGATTACATAATGATCGCATAATTTAGCGTTTGGCCTTCAAAATTAGGTAGCTAACAAAACCGACCGTAGCTAATCTCCAGCTTTTCGCCCTTCACGGATTCGGTCTTGGCTGCCTTTGGATCAATAATTTTGTCGTGGTTGAAGCTGGTCAAGACAAGGCGGTGATCAAGGAGGTTTGGATCTGCCGCGAAGATCTGTTGTGCTGGAAATGGTGCAAGATCCGATCCTGCACTAAGATCAGCGGTCACGGTAAGCACTCTAACTATCAAATAACCATTGGAGATATTGATAAGTTACAAAATTGATTTAAAAGTACGAAATCATGTAATAAATATTTAATTAATGTTAAATTGAATTAAAACATGAAGAAAAAATGTTTATATGAAATATGTCACCGTGTTTGGATTGGTGCAAGATGAGGGTGCATAAAAGAGGTGAAACAGAGGTAAATGGTTATGATTTAGGAAGGGGAAAATGGTAAAAAGAGAGAATATTAGGGGGCTAACATCCTCCCATCCCTAAGCTGTTGTGTGTCCTCACACAACTCTTTACCTCTGCAAAAAACCTTCAAAAATTCGAGCATTGTAGCTCAATCCTGCTCTGTCATACTAGCATCAACCTGCAATGTTTCAGACTTCTTCTTTTTTATTTTCTTCAATTTCTTTTTCACATTTCTAAGTCGTTTGTAACACTTCACAACTTGGTATTTCCACACTCTGACTTCTCCTTTATTTTTCTGGATCTCTGTCGTGAATTCTTCTTTATTCTATTCTTTTTCCTCCTACGCCTTAGATACAAGCTGCTCTAAGTTCTGTACTTGAAGCTCTAGCTCGACTATCCAAGTAGCAGGAGCTACCGAGTCTTCTTCCTCTTCTGTCCTGACAGGGGCTGTATCTTCTTCAGGGACCTCAGTATCCCTCGGGGTTTCAGTAAACACTTCTTCCTCTTCTTCTTCATCTTCTCCTTCTTCTTCTTCTTCCTCTCCTTCTTCTTCTTCCGGCTCTTCTTCTTCTTGCGCTGGTGCAGAAGGGGATTCAAAGTTCTGTGGGGACTGTGGTTCTGCACCTTCATTCTTTTTCCGGGCCATTTTAATGAAATCGGTCAACAGAGTTTCATCCTCAACCTCTACAGATTTTGCTGCGTCCGCAAGGACTGACAACAAATCGTCTTCTTCGGGGGTCTATTCATGTACTGGTGGCGTCAGAGGAGTTTCTTCAACAGTTGTACTGGTTGTCTTTCCGGATCGTTTCTTTTTTGCACTGATGCTAGAAGGATTCCTCTCTACACTCGGACTCGGGCCCTTGCTTGTACTGGTGTGGTATTCTATTTTCTTTTCAGCAGTTGTCTTCTTTTTTGCAAATGGATTTTTATATAGCTGCTTCAACGATGCCTTCCAGGTCATGCCCTTAATTTCCAATTGTTTTTGGACCAAGATTTTGATCAGGCCGTGGTGATATAATTTCTTATCTGCCTGGTTTTCTCGTGCGCCCTACACACTCTTGGCCATCTTTTCCAAACTCTTAAGCAAAAAATAGGGGAAATAAATTCTCCATCGAACATGACGGCTAACTTCGAAGTGTTGCAGCATCCTGAAATGATACACAAAGGTGAGGGAGTACCTTCCCTCGCAAGTCACAAATTTCTGGAGGATAAAAAGGAGGTCCCGCCACTATCCCAGCAGGGCACTGCGCGGAACTCATTTCTTCCAGTTTACCTTCATATTCTTATCAACGACGAAACGCTGCCAGCGCTTCCTCTCGAGCTTCTGATTTTTTAAGTACTGCTCACTAGTGTTTTGCAAGCCTGTCGCTGATACTATCGATTCTTCCGTGACCTTAAATTTTTGGGGCCCAATTTTTACACGGCAATTTTTAAAACTCTTTGCAAACTGTAGGGCCACTTCACTGTTGTGCCCACCAAATTTATGCAAAAATTGAAGAAAGCCTGAGTCTCGCAATAGTGCAAGACTATTGAGAAACTCAGCGGTCTGATCTACCTCACTGAGAGATGAAGGTTCACATCGAACAAGCGGCATCGTTGCTTAACAGTTATGAACAATCCAAAAATTGCATGCAATACTGGAAAATTTGGCTTTTTATAGATAGGGATCCAACCGTCCACCATCCCTTCTGTCTTATCACCGATCCATTTTACCAAAATAGCCATGGATGCGCGACATGTTTGAAATCGTGCGAGATTGGTACTTACGGTGGCATTTTTAACGGCTAGGTGAGGAAATCATTATAAGTGAAGGATGTTTAGGATCATGGCAAAAAGGGTAATTATATCCAAGCAATGGTTAAACATTTCCGTACTCCTTCAGAATTAAAAAAAAAAGAACTTTAGCATTTATTAAAAAATGATCATGATTCTTAACTAAAAACACCTTGTACTTTAAATAATTTTCTCCTAGTTAATATGATAGCACAAGTACTCCTTAAATAAGTGAAAAGGCTTCTTGTAAACTTTCATGATGACCACTTTCCTATGACATATACTTATGAAAAGAACAAATTGTACTCTGCTTTTGTCAAGGTGCATGCTTGCACCGATCTGTTTACACCGCTTACTATGTTGTTTTGCTGGTACCATTCTTCTTGTATTATATAGGATGATATGCTTGCACTAGTGCAAGCATATTGTCTGAAAAAAAATAACAGGGAATTTAAGTAAACTATAGGTTGGACTTCTAACATGGCTTCCTCAACTGATACTGGAAATTTTCTTCGCCCTTTCTTGATGCTTCAGAGCATCTTTTTGCTCTTTGTGTATGAGATCTTGTAATGAATTCATGAGGGAACAAAGAAGTGGGAAAGGGGAAAATTTTAGAATGGGAAGGAATTTTGTTTCTGGGATTCCAGGAATAGTACCACAAGAGGGGATAAACATAAGTGGGATAGGGAAAAAAATTCAAGGGTAAAGTGGGATTTTTACGAAGCGGGTAGGGTAAATTCAAAAGAATGTGGGAAGGTTAATCATTCTGGGATTTAAAGAAGAAAACTGAGGGAATATTACGAAATGGGAGATGAAGAAATGCAGAAAATTTTCTGGAAGGTCTGCCTGCACTGGTGCAAGAAAAATAACTGCAGCGAGAATTAAGTGTTACTTGAATAAAAATATCCATGCTAATTACCCCAATGTATAAAGGTTGGTCCTGCTGAACTTGCTTTTACTCGGTGGTCGCTAGCATATCTAAAGATCAAGCAACATTCTCTTTTTATTAGAAATTTTTGATCTTCCTGCCAGCAAGCTGGTTTTCAGGTTGACCCTTCTGTAATCATGTCATTGAACTGATTTTCACAATTACAAGCAAACATTTTTTCTTTACTTTTTTATTAATTTATATTTGTATTTATTTATTTATTTATTTTTGCATTTTTAAATTTTTTCCAAGAGAAAGAAGGATTCATGTCTTCAAAAGGTTGGTATTACCATTCACCACTACCGTCCCGAATTGCTGTTGGACTTGCTGTGTAAAATCTTTCTTGGCAAGTGGCTGAAAATACTTCTTTAATCTATGTCCATTTACCAAGAATACTAAATTTTGTCCATCAATAGTTTTGACTTCTACTGCTCCATTCTCGAATACTCAGATTAATTCATAAGGTCCCATCCAACATGTATGGAACTTCCCTTTAAAAATTTTAAATCTAGAATCATAAAGGAGTACCCAATCACCTGGTTGGAACTGATTTTTCTGAATAAACTTGTCATGCCACCTTTTTCGTTGCTGCTGAATTAGGATGTTCTGCTGAACAACATCTCTACAAAATTCATCTAACTCATTTAATTGGAGAAGACGCTGTTGTTGTGCCTCAGAGAGATCTAGTCCTAATTGAACTGCAGTTTTGAAAGTTTTGATCTGGAATTCAATTGGTAACATAACCTGTTTTCCATATACCAGCTCATATGGTATATGTCCCGTGCTATTTCTCCAAGTGGTTCTGTATGCCCACAAAGCTTATGGTAATATTTCAGCCCAGTCTTTTCGATGCATATTGACTGTCTTTGTAAGAATGGACTCGATCACTTTGTTTGTAGATTCCACCTGGCCATTTGCTTGTGGGTGATACGACTGGATTTCCTATGCCAGATCTTGTATTGCTCCATCACACCCTGCACCATATTAGAAATAAACTGCGGACCATTGTCAGAAACAATTTCTCTAGGCACACCAAATCTAGTAAAGATTTCAGTAAAAAAAAAATCAACAACAAGTTTCTTTATAGCAAAGTAAACAACTTTAGCTTCTACCCATTTTGTAACAAAGTCCGTACAAACCAAAATCTACTTTTTACTTAATGATGCTGGATTTATTGGCCCTATAAAATCAATAGCCCATTTTTTGAATGGCTCAATCATAACTTGGGGGCATAAAGGCATCTCATTGGTTTGATTAGGCTAGCCCATCCATTGATAGCTATCACATCGCTTGACATACTGTTTGGAATCCTTAAACAAGGAAGGCCAAAAGTACCCAGCACGCAATACTTTATATGCGGTCCGCTTATCAGCGAAGTGGCCTCCACAAGGTTCATCATGAGCAGATTTCAATATGTGAAACACTTTCTCCTCTCTCAAACATCTACGGATAATCAAATTTGGACCAGTGTAAAAGAGATATCCTTGAATCCAGGAATATGCAACACTTTTCTGAATAATATTCCGCTTTTTGCGAGCGGAAAATTGGGGTGGTGTTTTCCCAGTAACCAAGTAATTAGCAATGTCAGCAAACCACGGAGAATCTGTTGACATAGAAAAAAGATGTTCATATGGAAAATCATCATTAACAAGAGTTACTTCACTAGGATTATCTAATCTAGAAAGAAAATCTGTTACTACAATGGATTTCCCTGGTCTATCAATAATAGTAACATTAAAATCCTACAACAATAGCAACCACCTAGTCACTCTATCGCTTGTCAATGGTTTGTTCATCAAATATTTAATCGCGGAATGATCAGTATGTACAAATACTTCATATCCTGTAATATAGTACCTGAACTTATTAATTGCAAAAATCATAGCTAAAAACTCTTTCTTTGTAACTGTATAATTCAATTCAACGGAAGAAAAATTCTTACTAATATAATAAATAACATAGGATTGCTTATTTTCCTCTTGTCCTAAAGCTGCGCCAATAGCCAAATCTGAAGCATCAGAGGAAATGTGAAAAGGCAGGCACCAGTTTGGACCTCTCAAAACTGGTGCCTATACCAACTTTTCCTTCAATGTTTCAAAAGACTGTTGGCAAGCCGTGGACCAAGAAAATTCTCTATCCTTAGCTAGAAGTCGGAAAAGAGGAGCAACTATCTTGGAAAAATTTTCAATGAATCTTCTATAGTAACCAGCATGTCCTAAAAACCCTCTTACTTCCCTTTGAGTTTTGGGTGGAGGAAGATGCAGAATAATTTCAATCTTTGCCGGATCAACCTGGATACCTTTATCAGAAATCAAATGGCCAAGTACCACTCCCGCTTTGCACATTAATCTACATTTATTGTCACTCAAAGCGAGATGGGCTTCTTGAAAACGAAGAAGTAATTTCTCCAAATTTTTGAGAGCTTCCTGAAAGTAATTACCAAACACATAAAATTCATCCATATAAATCTCTACAAATTCTAGATCAGCAAAAATGGCCAGGACTGCCCTTTGAAAGGTAGTCGGGGCATCACATAAACCAAAGGGAAGAACTTTATAATCAAATGTCCCCCATGGACATGTAAAAGTAGTTTTATCCTGATCTTCGGGTGCAATCTGTATCTGGTTATAGCTACTGAAGCCATCCAAAAAGGAGAAATATTTCTTTCCTGCAAGGGTATCAAGCACCTGATCGATGAAAGGGAGAGGGAAGTAATATTTAAGAGTGGCTTTATTCAATTCTCGATAATCAATACAAATACGCCATCTTCCATCTTTCTTAGGTACAAGTACTAATGGAGAGACCCACTAAATGTCAGAAATAGGATAGATAAAACCTGCATCCAAGGGTTTTTGTACTTTTTCCTTCACAATATCTCTTAGACTTGGATTCATTCGCCTTTAGGGTTGTCGGACAGGTCGGGTTCCTTCCTGAATATAGATATGATGTGTACAATTTTCAGGAGGGATACCCTTCATATCTTCATAGCCCCAAGCAAAGGCACTAAGATGGTTTTGCAACAAATTCACAAGTTTCTATTGCTGAGATGAGTCCAAATCTAAACTAATATGCAAGGACTTATTGGGGCTAATCTCAAAAAGAGTGGTATCAAGCTCAGGAGTACTCAAGGGAGTGGTCAAATGCAATTGTACAGAAGAATGAGAATCATGATTATCTTGAAAATCTAGGTTGAAAATCCAGCTCAATGGCTCAAAGTTAGGCATAGTGTCTAGATTATTCAGAAAATATTGAATCTCATTTTCTTGTGAAGACCCAGTATAATGATGGATAAGGGAAATAGACTAAGTCTCCTCATCATTGCTTTGATCCAACCATAAAGTATCTCGAAGGTTCTGAATGGATCTGGCAGGGGGGTATAAGGTAAATTTCTTCCTAGAATATCCATGTGAAATATACATATCACTGGAACAACATCCAATATATGCATCGATCGTAGCAAGCCATGGTTGACCCAAGATCAAGGGATGTCCTCCTACTGGGTTATTTGGCTGAAGCACAATGAAATAAACAAGATATTCCCACGAATCTAATGAGATGATCACATCGTCCAATACCCCTTCTGGCTTAATTTTAGATCTATCTACTAATTCAAGCACAGTGGGAGTAGGGCGAAGATGAGATAACCGAAGTTGATCCACGGTTTTCTTAGTCATGACATTAATGGCTGCCCCCAGGTCTATAAGAAAATTAGAGACAAGGACATTACCAATCTTAACTGAGACAACAGGGTTTCCGGGATTAATATATTTTTCCATAGACACACATCCCATCATCAACTCTGCTGCCCTACCAACAAATTGAATGGTTTGGGGTTCCAATCTCTTCCTCTCGAGTTTATTGAGACAAAGTTCCCTAATAATCTTGGTACAAATGAGGATCTCTTTAATGGCTTGAAGCAAAGGTATCTTAATAAAAATATTCTGAAGCTCAGATGCCAAACTAGTCTCAGAAATAGGCTCATTCCTTTCCATTGCTAGCCTCTCTGGGAAGGGAGGATGGTTGGAAGAAGATGGCAAGGATTCAGAGGGTAAGGGCTACTTAGTGATAGCTTTTAGAGAATGGTTAAGATTTTCCTCTTCTCCTTTCTCTTCAACGATCACCATAGGTTGCTTCTGATTTTCTGATGTTACAGTCCTTCTCGATCTTAATTGAATATCATGAACCCCAACTGGAATAGACTGGTATTCGAATTATAAAGGTGGTTTTGTTACATAGATCATTTGCACTGCTTTATTATTATTAGGATTGGGCATAGGTTGAGCAGCCAACTGAGGAGGTTGAAAGGGTGGAGGTAAAGGCAACGGTGGAGTGGACTGACTCGGAAGTTGAGGCATTGAATAATGTGTATGCGTAGATGTATATGACTGCATAGGTGGCTGGTAGGAATATGGAGAATGAGTTGGCCCTCTCCAACCTTGTTGCCATGGTTGAGAAGGTTTCCCATGCTGATATTGATTCCCATACTGCCATTGCTGATGAGAATTAGGATAAGAATATGCATGTGAATTATAACCAAAATAGTGTGGAGAAAATTCAGTAGCCATACCTGTACCTACCTGAGGCTAATTCCTTCTTGCTCCCATAGCATTCAAGTATTCAGCTTCAGGTTGTCCCCCTATAAATACAGCTTTAAGTCCTGGTATAGAGGGACATTTTTCTGTGATATGGTCTTTTGCACAAATAGCACACTTATTATTTTCTTCAAATTAAGAGGACACTCTTTAGGAGGATGCTTATCTCTACATTTAGGACAGAAAATACATAATGACTCTTGTTCCTTCATGACTTTTTGCTGAAATTTTAAGGAGTCTAACTGTTTGGTAACAGTGTTCATTATATCAATTTTCATGTTTTCCATTTTATTTTCTAGTCCAATAATCATAGCATCAGTGGAATCAGTTTTTCTATTTCTATTTCGAGTCCCTTTACCGGATCTATACTGGTTTCTTGAAAATTACCTGCATAATTCACAAATTTGGTCAAAAGTTTGCTGAGAAATATCACTTTGTCCTAATAGATTCAAATTATTTCTAGCATTATCAGTAAATCCTCTTAAGAAAAAAGTTCTAATAGTGTTGGGATCAAGCTTAAGTTTTGACCTTTGTAAAATATACAGAAATCTTTCCAGATAATCTTCAAGAATTTCATCATCATCTTGTATGATTGTAAAAATTTCATCCTAAATGTCTCGAGTTTTGCAATATTTTTGATATTTAGACAAAAATACTCTCTTCATCTGATCCCAAGAGGTTATAGTGTTTCCTCCTAACCCCATAAACCAGCGTAGAGCTGAGTCCTTGAGGGTAGCATGAAATAATATTAACTTTTGAGCATCATTTGCATAATCATAACTTCTACACAGAATATCAAACTCGAATAGAAAAGAGTCAAGATATTCATGAACTTTACCATGGAAATGAGGGAGAGATGATGGTGGAATATTCTTCATTTGCACCACAGTATCAGGATCCACAATTGGAAACACAAAAGTGGATTTTTCTTCACTTACCTGGTTGTCACCAATCCCTTCCAAATGATCTTCTTGGTCCACCATTGTTCCCCTTTTACTTGTACCGCTCTCAACAGGCTGATCCACACCTGAGCTGTTATCACCAGAATCCAGGTGGATTGTTCCTGCGTGATGGGTTTGAATTGGATTGGGCTTCCTGCTTACAGAAGGAGACCCAATATGATTTTTTTTTTTTTTTTTTTTTTTTTCAGAATTCTTTCGGCCATTAGTGGGCTTCGAACCCTTACCTTTCCTAGGCATTCATTTCAAAAGGAAAGAAAAAAAAATAACAAACAATTTCTAAAAAATGCTATCATAAATCAATTAACACCAGTAAAATTCCTTCAAAGAAAATACACTGCAAAAATAAAGAAAAAATTACCTCTATTGTATAATCAGAAAATTCTTACCAAATCAAATCGCCTCCCTAGAAACGGCGCCAAAATGTTGGGTGCAGGAATTACACTTAAGCAACTCCTCAACACTTAATTTTTCAACCCGGGGGATTCGTAAACTTAGAGACGAAGCATAGGCAATGCCAGAGATGGTATGAATATTCCTAATATAAATCCCTACTTTCTTTAAAGGAAAGATTACAGAATCAAATTAAAAGAGAAAAAGGCAACTTGAACCATCAAAAATAATCTAAGACTGGAACGAGGAAGTATGCATTTGCAAGAGATAATTAAAGATAAAATGAAATCACTCCCACTAATGGTTGTTTAATCCACTAAGTGTGTGTTTTCCTTTAGCAGAGACACTTTAGCAGTCTCGTTAGATGGGCCCTTAAACCTGATTCTTTAGAGATTTCCTTCTTGCATTAATCTATCCTGCACTAGTGCTTGCACTAGTGCATGATCAAAGATTGATGTAGAAGGCATAAATAGAGTCTTTACTGAAGGATTTTTACTTCATGCAAGGGCCCAAACTTTTCAAGGTTCAGAGCACTCAGATCTTGTGGCAAGAAACTGGTTCTTGCACCAGATCAGAGCTTCCTTCACTTAGCATTTAATCCTTAAAATGAGTGTTCAATTATTGCAAGTGCTAGTTTACTATCGAATCAAATTGCACACATAAAAGTGAATGTTTCTGATCTTAACAAAATGCGGAAATAAAGAAACAATCATTTATCTTGTCATAAGAATTTAAAGAAAGAAAGAAGATTGCAGAAAGTAGACTAAGAAAGCTTGCTGCATCACACCAATGTGCACTGGTCCAGGTTCATTTCTCCTGCTTGGACCAGGCGGAAAAAACCAATTAAAAAAAATTGCAGGAAAAGGAAATATCACACCAACATGCACTGGTGCAGGTTTGTTTCTCCTGCTTGTACCAGGCGGATGAAAACCAATTTGAAATCAAGTGCATGAAAGTAAATTGCAAGGAAAGAAAATGTATCTACTTCACACAACGAATCCATTTTCACTCAGACAGGAATACATGTGCTGAAAGTTAAATCACACTTTGACAATATAAACACAAATTACAAGAAACAGAAAATGGGGTAAACGTGCTGGGTTGGTTGGGCCCTAGCCAACCAACACGTTTCCCTTTTAAAAAAAAACACTGCTTAGTAAATTAGTCAATTCATCAACTTAAAGACAGAAACAAAATTTATGAAACATGAGGCGGAGTTGCATTTTATTAATTCATTGAGGCGAATACATGTGTTAATACAATGTCCAGCCCAGATTCGGGCGATAACAAAACAACCTATGATTGCCTAACGAAATTCGCTCTAAAAACTCTGCTAAAAAAACTCCCCCTAAGTCCTATTTACATTTTACATTATATAGATCTGTTGGCCAAAGGTCAAAACAAATCGTTCAACTGATTACATAACCATCGCATAAATTAACATTCGACCTTCAAAATTAGGTAGCTAACAAAACCGACCGTAGCTAATCTCCAGCTTTTCGCCCTTCACGGATTCGATCTTGGCTGCCTTTGGATCAAACGTGCTGTCGTGGTTGAAGCTACTCAAGACAAGGCGGTGATCAAGGAGGTTCGAATCTGCCGCGAAGATTTGTTGTGCTGGAAATGGTGCAGGATCCGATCCTGCACTAAGATCAACGGTCACGGTAAGCACTCTAACTATCAAATAACCATTGGAGATATCGATAAGTTACAAAAGTGATTTAAAAGTAAGAAATCATGTAATAAATATTTAATTAATGCTAAATTGAATTAAAACATGAAGAATAAAGGTTTATACGAAATATGTCACTGTGCTTGGACTGGTGCAAGATGAGGGTGCATAAAAGAGGTGAAACAGAGGTAAATGGTTATGATTTAGGAATAGGAAAATGGTAAAAAGAGAGCAAATTAGGGGGCTAACACCAACGAGGCATCAACAAGTAACTCAAGTTTTCCCTTCTCCTTTTGGTTGATTAGGGTTTCCTTGAGTTTGTCCTTCAACTGCTTGATCCTGATATTGCAAATATTGTTTCTAGTGTTGTAGCAGTCAGCCATGTGCCTCAACATATGATTGTCCTTGTTGGCCTGATGAAGGAGCTTCTCTAGGTGTATGTTCACTCTATCAAGCCAAACTTCTCTGTCATCATTGATTTTTCTTGCAATTCTCTCCTAAAAGGTGAGTTCTTCTGCCTCATGTTTTTCCTGCTCCAATGCTCTCTTAAGACCTCTAGTTTTTGGTCTCTTATTGGTGATCTGGGCATCATCATGATCAGAATCATCATGTGCCATCACTGCTTTGCCTTTTGTATCTTGCCTCTTGGCCTTCAGCAACTCCATTTCTAAGAGTACTTATTTGTCACTCAACTGCTTGTTTTCTTCCTCAAGGAAGGAAATGACAAATTGTGCTCTTCCCAAATTATCTTGCAGCTCCTTGATTTTGGCATATTTCTCTTTGTTGACCAGGTTTGAGGATTCATGATCATCTTAGGCATCCAATTGCACCAGGTCAAACTCCTTTTCTTCCTCATGATGAAGATCTTCCTTCTCTTGAACAATTTCCTCTTGCCGCTGATGATATCCTTGTTTTGTTGATCTAGAAGGCAAGGCCCCTTCCACAATCTGTGTCCTCTCTGGTAGGTTTTGACCTATTTTTCCTCTTTGGTTTTCTTCATTGTAGCCCTGCTATATAATCTAGTTTTCTTGTGAGAAACTGATACTGGTGGTCGAATAGGTCTAGCAGGCTGATTTGGTGGTGTAGTGAAGATATCTTCCTAAATGAAAGTATCCCATGCAATGTTCAACTACTTGAGGTGGTGAAGGAAAATGATTTTAATGAGTGAACGATGGAAGAGGCTGTTCATTTGAAGCTCTACTCTCTATTTTTCACTATGTAGGCCATATTGTCAATGCTCCTGTACAAATAGTTGGGAAGGTTGAGCAATTTCACCCTAGTGAAATGCATGAGAAATCTGATGTGATAACTGTACAACCTGTAGAATCTAGCCTCACAAGTGAAATATTTCATGATGATCTTCATCATGGGGGCAAACTTGTTAAGAAACTGACCAAAAGGAAATATCTTCTTTATTTTATCTTTATAAGGTGCTTTGAGGTAAGGTTCATACAACTGGGCATCCAAATATTTAGTTTTGAACCATTTTTCACCCACATTGGGTATCCCTGTTGCTGCTGCAATGATCTTTGTAGAAATGGTGAATGCCACCCCTACAATGGTCACTTGGTATTTTTGTAGGTTGGTGATGAAAATCCTGGTCAAAGTATGATGGTTCTGCACTCTTTTGACCATCTCACAAAACTCAAAACAACCTACATGCTAGAAAAAATTCATTGCTAAGGGTGATGCCATCAATTCCCTAGTGTCTGATGGCTCTAGTCTCAATATTATCCCTCCTTTATTGTATGTTTTTGTCTCTTCTTCTGTGGTGTTTCTTTCCTCCTCCCTGATGTTTCTTTCCTCCATTATGTTCAGTTTTGTCTTAAAACCCTAGGGAAGGAGGGGAAGGGGAAGGGAGTAAGATTACAGGTTTAGGGAATTGGGATAAGTGAGGGAAAATTTGGGGAAATGTGCAAGGGAGTTAGGAAGCTTAGGGAAGTGATGGGGGGTTGAAATGTTAAGGGAAATAAGGTAGTAAATTCAAACATAGGGTGGTATTATAGCTGCCTAGAAAAGTACAATGTAGGGGTAGGGTTTTAGGGAACATAGCTTGGGAATAGGAAATGAAGGGATATGAGGGTAGTGGGGAGTGAATTAGGGTGTGAGGAAGGTAAATGGGGTCCAGGAAAAACAAATTAAGCTTGCAAACTAAAAACCTAGAGTTTAATTACATAGAACATGGCATGGAGGAAAATTAGGGTTTTCACCATAAATTTAAGATCATAAGCTGAAAGGAGGGGCTATGAAGATGCGAGTTACTTGTAAATAAGTGTAGAAACCATGAAATGCTGCTTAGAACCATTGGAGACAAGCTTTAAGGCCTTGACTCTCCTCTACAAAAAGAGAAACAAACTGAAGAAAGACACAACGAAGCTCTGCAAAAAGCGCAACATGCTTCTGAAAAGCGCAGCGTGGCCTCTGCAAAAAGCGCAACGCTTGTGGAAAAAGTTTAGCGAAGGAGCCAGAACTTGGTTTTTTGAATGAAATTTTTATTTTTTTCTTGGAGAGGATAAGAGCTCGATGCTTGATAATGAAAATGAATGACTTTTTGGTCTTTGAGGGCCTTTTATACTTGAAGAAATATCATTAAATGGACATGGACCCACATTTCCTATTTTGAAATCAACCTTACATTTCCTTTTTACCTTTAAATTTTGAATCTGATCTTTGAACTTCATCTTTTGATGGCTTAGGAGCACTGATGATTTTCTGATGGAACTTTGAGTGTTGCAGCTACTTGGAACTCTAAGAACTTATTAGAAATTAGGAACATAAAATTACGTTTGCTTTGAAATCAAATTTACAAATCAAATTTACTGATGAAATTTCTTTATTGTCACTCCTTCACTTGTTGGACTTTATGGCATGAAAAGATGATTTGATGACCTTGGAAACCCCATGACCTAATGGAGACTCTGGACTGAATGAAACCATGATTAAAATGAATGTAATGATGACGATACACTCAGCAAAGAGGTGAAATGAGCGAGTAAGTAATAAAATTTTGAAAGGAGTGAAATCAAACCTAGATCTACATATAGTGACCAAATTTTGCATGATGACCTAATGGAATGGCAAAAATTTCAAAATGGGACCCTAACATGACATGAAAAGAGCTTATTTGGTCACTAGTGGTAGGATGAAAAAACTGACACTAACAATAAGGTCATAATTTCATATTATATGGTTCGGCAAAATTTTAGGGCAGAGGTAGGGCTCGACACCGTGACCTCCCCCACGCTACACACAAGCCTTACCAACTACACTACGCATTGGGTCTTAATATATATGTGTTTGAAAATGTATTTGAAGTCGAATTTGGTTTTCGGGGGGGTAAAAAGGGCCAACCCTTGGTTGCACAGGACCATGGCTCATGAACAGGTGGAGATCATTTGCTAATGGTGGGTTTTAATTAACTCTAATCAACATTTTGAATGCACTTAATTAACACATAACCCAAGTTTATGACGCTAATCCATATGTTAAATCAAATTTGGATAAGCACTCAATTAGCGTGCTAACTACAGTTTAACCCCCACTTAACATTAATTAATCCACACTTAAATTTTCAGAGAATTTGGTAGAGTCTTCCATTTTCAACAGAACTCCCAAATGTGGCGGAGTTAACTGGAGTTTCTCTAGATTTAGAGGAGCTTTCCTAGGAGAAACTGAAGAAGCCATAACTTTGGCATATTTCGACCAAATTAGGCTCAGGAAGAGTCAATCCTAGATGATTTGGATGCTTTGAGCATGATGGTGCAGGTTGCAGAGGCAGAGGAGCACTTCTGTAAGTGATTTTTCCACTTTGAAGATTAAAGAAGCCTAGGGCCATCGAGAGAGGAGGCCATGTCTAGATCACCTGAAGACCATTTGTAGAGCCAGAAGAGGCTACTTAGGGGTTTTTGGGTCTTTTGAATCCATTGGAGTAGGTTTAAAAGCCATTGGAGCAATGTAGGTGCATGTAATCAGATAATTTATCATTAATTCAAAGAGGGCCAAGACATTGAAGCAAGTCCATGGAGATGTAGCCTAGGAGGGGTGAACTCCGTTATCAACTCTGTGTTTTGTGTTTGTTGTGTATTGTATTCTTTGCAATTTACTTGCTGTTATGTGTTTATAAAAGCTAATTTACTTAATGAAGTTATCATAAAAGACACACAAACTTGACATATAAACCCTCTTATAACTTTCTATTTGAGACGATCCATAAGCACACTTTTATTTAATAATGATGAGAAAGCTAGGACAATAAAACTAGTTTGTCCATATTCAGATCATAAACCCGAAGAATATTGTAAGCAACAAAGATTCGATTTTCACTCGAAATTTTTAGACAAAATTATTTACTTGTTTGGGTACTCAAATAGCTCATAGCTCATCTTATCATCCTTAATCCGATTGGAAAACTGAGATAGTGAAAAACTGTTTCAAAGGATATCTTTGTTTCTTTGTATCTGATAGAAAAACACAACGGGTCAAGTGGTTACCTCTGGCTGAATGGTGGTATAAAACTTCCTTCCACACTAAAGCAAAAATGATCCCATTTATGGCACTTTATGGATATCATCCACCGTCCATCACATAATAATTAAGAGAAAATTCTAATGTTCAAGAAACGAAAGATCACATCGAGCATAAAAAACAAGTTCTCCAACTCTTAAAGGATATCCTAAATTTGGCACAAAATTGAATGAAACAACAGGCAGATCAACATCACAGCGAGATAAGTTTTGATGTAGGCGACTGGGTATTTTTACGGCTACAACCATACAAACAAGTGCCCCTCAAAAAAGCTAAGAAGGATAATAAATTATTGCTAAAGTACTATGGTCCTTACAAGGTGTTGCAAAATATTGGTACTATGGCATACAAATTGGATCTTCCTACTTCTTCCCTAGTGTACCCATTTTTCCATGTTTCATGCTTAAATAAGGTTATAGGTGAAAAGCTTCCAATTCAAACAATATTTCCAGAAATTGATGAGGAAGGAAAAATCATATTGGAACCTGAAGAAGTCACGAAAACAAGAACTCGACAACTACAAAATCGATCAATTTCAGAGTATCTCATCAAGTGGAAGAAATTACCCACTGAAGATTCCACATGGGAGGATGAGAATTTTATACAAAAGCATCCAGAACAATTACTCAAGCGTTGAGGACAACACTTTTTTGAAGGAGAGGGGCACGTTAGGTCCCTATACTACTAGTGTAGTCCCTTATTGTTTTTAGTGTAGCCCCCTTATTGTTATTGTTGTATCCCTGTAGTCCCCATATTGTTATTATTCTGCCCCATAAAAGCCCATTATTGTTATTGTTGTGCCCTTACATTATTATTGTTAGGTCGGCTAGGATTATATTGTGACCCCATGTACTCCTATATATAGAAAGGAGGTTTTTTCATTTGTATCATCCAAGAATTGTTCATTTATGTAATGTAAAGGAGGTTTCCCCCTCAAAGAGGCTGATTTCTAAGTCGTTGATCTCTCTTTTCTTCTATTTTGTGAGCTGGTTTCATAACACAAATTAATTAAGAAGTTTTACAAATTTGTAATTGATGAAGTTATGGGTACTACCCGAATCAATCAATATTATTACCGTTTTCCTTTTGATATATCCTTCTATCTTGAGGGTTTTTAGAGTATTGATCTCGACCAATGCATGACAAGAGATTGTTCGAGTACTTTATTCTAGCTCTATATCTTGTGAAGTTTCCACTTCTTGATCTTATTGATATTCATTTTCCGAGGAGTCAACCTTATTGATTTAGGAAAGGGAATTATATTTTTTCTATAGTTATTAGTGACCAATTTTCTAGTGGTCATATTTTTACTTTCAACTTTCCTTGCAAGACTAAAATCATTATTTAAATATTTAGGTTCAAAGATACACACCTCACGCTGGATGCTTTCCTTTAAAGTATCCACAAATAGGTCTAACAAGTATCCTCTAAAATATTATTCACTTTGAGACAAATTTTGGAATTGTTGAATGTGCTCTATAAGAGGAGCTTTTTGTCAAAATAATTACCAATTGGCTAAAGAAAATGTTTCTCTTAATATCCCCATAATGTGTTAGCAGTTCCTTCGTAAAAGTGGACCAAGATATAACATAATCCTTTTTTCTTTCACAAATCCATTGATACCATAAATGTTGGTCTTGTTCTAAAAACATGGATGCATTATTTACCTTTTGTAAGAATGCCACTTGGTGTAGATCAAAGTATTCCTCCGTCTGAAATATCCATCTTACATGATCATTACCATCAAATTTCCTCATATCAATCTTCGAAATGTAGTAGTTCCTTGGTGTTGATTTGAAGCCCTGATGATGTGGATCTTGGATTGAAAATTCACGATTTTGGTTCTGCAATTCATAATTTGTGCTCTCCAATTGTGATAATATACTCCCCATTTAAGATTAATTTTCAAAAACATGTTTATCCTTATTTTCATGATTTCCTTGGATGTCCACATCTCTTTTAGGAAGCCTCTCCAAAAGAAAATTTTAAATGGAAATCATATATTTTTGCATATCTTCCTTATTTTCGTTCATCTTCTTTTTTATTCCTTCGTTATTTTCATTCATATTATTTTCTATTCCTTCGTTACTTTCATTAATATTATTTTCCATTTCTCTTTTAAGCTTTTCTTGACAACCTAAGAAATCCACCCTTTTCAAAATACTACCATCCATCTCATTAACTCTCATCTCTAATCGAGATAACCTAAATTATAAGTCTTTACTTTCTTTATAAGTCAAGGATGGGCCTTTAGTAGATTTAATTGGTGTAGTAGCTTTATTTTGAGGCATGTTAAAAAAGAGTAATAAACCTTCTCTTTATTATAACAAAAAATTAGGGGATGTTTTAATCAACAATTATGTTAATAATAAGTTGCGTACCTTAATTTCAAGAATATCAAAATGGTTGAAGCTTTATTGATATACCTCTTAAATTTGAGGCCTTATTGATCTAATTTTTTTTTTTGGCAATACTCTAATATGTAGTTTCTGCAATTCTAGAGGTGTGAATTGAATCTGCCAACTGAAAGTTATTAGCTTTCCAAAAACTTGTTGGTTTTTGGCCTCTTCCCATGAGCAAACTTGTATATCATTCCACATATCCAATTCTTGAAATATAATTATGACATCTATACATGAGGTACTTCTATATGTATCCTGAAATTCCTGAAGATTTCATAGTCTGAAAATTTCCAAAGAAGAAGGTATAGCTAAAATACCAAGTTGTCTTGTGTAAAATTTATTTCATGAATATTCACAAACCCTAGTTTCCATAGGGTATAGCTCCAAAAGTATAGTGAACCAAATTTTGAAAATGGAACCATATGTTCCTAGATATTTCTTCTTAATATGGTCTAAGTTTCACTTCATGAAGCCTTACAAAATATATATATATATATATATATATATATATATATATATATATATATATATATATATATATATATAACAAAAATTCCAATTTGACTTGTTTGAGACTGAATTCTAGAGCATACAGAAACCCTAACTTCCTTGGATCATGTTGGGTAATTTAATTGTTTGTTAAATTAATTGCCTTAAATTATCTATCGAGGGTTTGTGAACTTGTGAAGTATACTTGCATTAAATATGCTAGGTTATCAATTTTTAATTTGAAAGAATACTAATGTAATTGCTAGATGAAAATAAACCTACTAGCACACCCACACGTTCTTTCTCAAAGACTGAAATCAAATAAATTACGAAATTCAAGACTTGAAAATTAAATGAATTCAAAGCATACTTATGCTAATTATAAACTACGAAGACTTTGGAAACTTTATTCTATTGAATGAGCAATGAAATCCATTCTATTGAACTTTGAAAAGATAAATTTACTCTATTGTACTTTGAAAGGAAATATAAGCTTATTTGACTTGAAAATAAATTTAATCTATGGAACTTGAAACGAATTTAATTTACAAGACTTGGAAGGAAATTTAAACTATTATAATGTGAAAGAAAAACTAGTATAGGATCTATAAAATTTTGGAATTGAAACTCAATTCTAAAAAGTAATAACCAGAGAGCAATGAAATATTATTCTAAAATTGAAAAGTAACCAACATAAATCAAAATGCAGGATTCCTTGGATATTATTAGTGTGCACATGTTGAACCAGAGCTATTGATAACTTATCAAACATAAATTTTAGACTAAGCTTGAAAATACATTCAATGGAAATATTTTTGGTTGTTTTTGATCTTTTTTATCAAGCACTCGACCTGTTAAAAAATAAAGGTAAATGAGTAAAATTCTAGTTAAAAACAAAGCATTAAGATGAAATAGGGTATCTAAATGAAATGAGCATATAAATGATTTTTTTTTAATCTAAACATAGAGCATACAGAAGTGAAATGAAATGAAAAACATCTATACTAATCCCACATGTCTTCAGGGGGCCCTCCTGATGAGTGTGAGGTATTGAAAGCTCAGATCACATGAAGAAAATCATCATTAACAATTATGGGAATTCCATGAATATGACTTATATTACTTGCAACGTGTAAACAAATTTTTCACAGTAAGGAACTTCAATAATAATAATAACACTCTCTCAATTTAACTGACTGCATTCGATTACAAGTGAATTTTTTTTATAATGTTCTCAAAGTTAAAAAACTTGAGGAAATATTGCCCAAAAACTAGAATTGAAATTGATATCTAAGTCTTTGAATTGAAATAGGAGTTTTACTGCTCATGACTCACTACTGAAGGAGTGAATCATGAGAAGACACTTCTTGACATATCATAAACTTTAATATGGCCTTCGAATCTTGCTCACTTGCTAATAGTCTCACTTTCTTGATTGTATAATTGGTCACTTGATAGTTTGCATTTTATAAGGGTTTCATGGCCACGTTGACCATAAGTTTGACCACCGAGATACGCCTATTCGGTGAACTTCCATCCTCAACCAATTGGTGTACCTCCATATTGATGACATTTGGCTGCTACTCATATGCTTTCGCTGGTCTCTAGCACATGCGAACCTATATAACTTTGGATCTAGCTGTCGAATATTATTGTTAGCTGCAGAGTGCACATTTCAGTAGCTATAGTCTAGTTAAACTAGTTTCACAAAGAAAAACATAGATTTTAAGGTGATGATGGACTTTTATCCTTTTTAATGTAATTGTAGGACTTGGATAATGCTTAATCCACGTAGAAGGTGAAATGAAGTAGAAATGTATAAAAAAATGAGTGGAAAAAGGGAAGATAGACTGTGGAAAAGAGAACAAATTAGAGGTTTAACAGAGCATATCTTCGAAAATATAGAAATACAAGATTTGAAATTTGGACCAGATGTTCACCACGATTTTTCCTCAACGTGGTTGAAGTTTCATGCTTTAAAGCCTCAGAGAAAAAAAAAAAAAATAGCGAAAATTTCAAACTAATCTATATGAGACTAAATTTAGGAGCAATTAGAAACCCTAACTTCCTTGGACCATATCTTCGAAAATGTAGCGAATTGAGATTTAAAAATTGAACCAAAGATTACTTAGTATGTCTTCTAAATATTCTCTAGGTTTCACCATCTAAAACCTCATAGAAACTATTTATAGTTAAAATACCACGATGACGTATTTGAAGTAGTATAACCCTAGGATCGAGAGCTCTGATACCAAATGTTATGATCTTTGTGCCTTAAAAATGATAACAAACAAATAATTACATTCCACTTAGAGGGGGAAACCTCATCATACAATAAATATGATGGACAAGACAATATTTGATGATCCTAAGATAAGGTCTCTATTGGGTAAAATTAATTACTTAATAAAAACAACTAATCACTTTGAACATTAATTATCAACCCAAGGAGCGTCTTTTAATTTCAAGGAAATTGGAAAAATATATGCATAGAAACTACCAAAAAATAACACTAGTTCTACATGATTATGTTCTCCACTATGAATCTCATTCGAAAAGAAATGAAATGTAAGACTTGAAAAGTAATACTAAATCTCAAAACTAGAAACTAAATGACAGGAAAATAATTATGCTAATCACACGAATTGAATCAATACTAAATTAAACCACACATTGATGAATTATAAATTTAACCTATTTCACCCAACATAATTCAAATGCTAATCTAGAGAAACAAATTAAATGAAATCTAGAAATTTAGGAAACAACAAATATGGAAAATGTAGCAAACAACAAATTACTTTTAAAGAAATGAAATCTACTTTAAAGAAATAATTGAAATTCAAATAATCAAGCACGCGAATAAACTAATTTAGATGTTCAAGGCAACACCTCGTCCAAGGTAGTGGGCCCAACTGCCTAAGACTTAGTTCTGCCTTGAGAAAGAATTCAGATCAGATTAATGGATAACTTCCTTCATTAAAATATATAAGAAAAATAATTACATCAGAACGAAGCTCTTGGCTCTATCTCAAATTCAACAATTATTCATCTTGTATTTAACAATTGTTCATTCGTTCATCCAACAATAGTTCATATGTTCCTTCCCATTCAGAGATTGGTCCTCTTTCTCTTTGATCTCTGTTTTCATTTAAATAGACAGAGAGAAAAGGGAAATTACAACTAACTTGATTACAAAATTATTTACCATTATAATTGGAGATTGTCTACAAAAAATTGATCAGCAAGATCATATCTGGAATATCACGACTCAGCTGGAACAAGTCGAATCTAGTATTGCAATTGGAAAAATTTGGAAAACGACCACAACAACAAATCTGAAAAAATTGCCTTCAGATAACCTTACGTTTCTCTCAATACAAGCTGAATTTTGGAAAAATTATTGAACGAAATCTGAATTGGTTCATTATGCACAAAACCCATGTCTCAGATTTTTAGGATTCATCTTCATTTGTCTGAAATAGCCAACGCAAAACCGTCACTTTTTATCCCAGCGAATTTCTGAGTTGGAATAGTTGGAGATCGAATTTCCAATCTGGAAGAGATCTTGGAGGCTAAAAGTGTGAGTGATGTTATAACAGATTAATAACCCATATTTGACAAAATCATGCATAATAATGATCAATTTATTAGAAATAAAGGAGAATACATATTACTTATCCATATGAGCATAAATTATTATAAAATGGAATTAAATGATAAATTATGATAAAGAATGTGACAAAGAATGGTAGAAATGGATGAAATAGATGTTAGAAAGTGGTAATAATAATGACATATTTGTGGTCCAACATACCCCGAAACTGAATATGTTGCATGTCCTCATGCAACCCAATGCCTCGGTATTAACCAAGCTGTAATACAATAATAAAAAATGTTCACCCCAAGTCATTATAGTGATGGAACAAATGACTTCTTCCTAAAAAAAATTATTCAATTTTAGCGATGTTGGTGAAGGCATAACAATTTTCACATTGACTTTCAACCTTATGTTAATGCTTCTCTAATCCAAAAATCGGATTGTTTTGATGCATGCATCATGAGATATAAGAAAAATGACTATAGGTGATAGTGCATGATTTCTGAAATTTTACAAACTAATTTAGCTTGAAATTTTCTAGGTTTGTGTAGTTTAAAGATACTTCTTTGCTGTCCAAAAATCATAGTTTTAAAGATATGCACAAATAAATTTCTGCACTGTATAAAAAATGAAATTGTATGCCTTAAATGATAAATAAAGTAGAAAACATACATTAAGTGTAGCAATTCCTCCCCCAAACTGGAGAATTAGCATGCCCTCATGTTATACTAGAAAACAGATTGAGGTAGTTGCTACAATCATTATGCTTGATGTACAACAACATGGAATAAGGGAGGTTTTTAGAATGAATAAGGAGATCGATGGATGATGGCATGGTCAAAATAAAGAAATGAAAGAAAGTAACACTCCCCCAAACTGAAAGCTTTTGTGTCTCTGAAAAATGGAAAGTGGTAAAAAAGTGGAACAATTGAAGATAAATAATGCTCAATGGATTTTTATGAAATTCTCCTAAATTCTTAATAAATCAGGAACTAATGCTATTTTACCTGAATTTTTACCTCCATAAAAATGTGGAATGACATGTAGGGACTGGCATTTGTTGAAGCTAATGTAGGCTGACTTGATGCTGAAAGTGATGCAAAAAGGTGGAAGCCATGCAAGTTGAAAGTAATTACAAAGTGTGGCAGGGTTTTTCTTCCCCTAGGTGTCCACGACTAGAAAGCATGGGAAAAGACGTTATGGATTCATAAATGCAGCAAAATAATAACCATAACGACATATTTTGCGACAAAAATCAACCAAATCATTGCAAATCATAAGGATGGTGTGGGAATGATTAAGAAGGAAAAACAAAGAAATAATTTTTATGAAAAGGATTTTTGCTTTGATGGAAAAAGAACATGATATGTAAAGAGTGGTAACAACTGTTGGGATTAAATAATAAGACATAATTAGGTTAATTCATATGTGTTTCTACCATGCATATTAGTGTTTATAAAGATAACGCTATTCAAATGGTAAGTTCCCCTTTGAGAATGGGATGGTAAGAATAATTGAAAAATGATTGGCTATTTAACATGAAACTCCAATGCCACAAGCAGAGCCATTGCTGCCAGCGGGCATCCATAGCCTCGACAGGGTTTCTTTTTAACCAAAAAATGAGCCAGAATCCTCTATATAGTATTTAGATAATTTATTTGCTCTTATAGAAAGACCATCGCGCTGGCATGGTAACCAGATAGCCACGGTGCCATTCACTAGGATTTAACAAAGTAATCAGGCCGGCTCGTGATGAGACCTCCTCTTCTTTAGGAAATTTTTACTTTGGCTAGAAGGTCATTGCCCTGGTGTGGTAGCCATTGTGGGGATGTTATTTGTTATCTCCCTATGATCATGGTAGGTTAGCTCATGATGAGACCCCCTATCCTTTCTAAAATATTTGCATATTATTTTCATTTTTGTATATATATATATATATATATAGAGGGAGGCTCATTAACTCCTTAAGAGTTAGGGATGGTGTGAGGAGTGAAAAGAAATGCCAATAAAAGTTATACACTTTTTCCTAAGTCACCCTACCCTAGAAAATTAGCCATTGATAGTGTAAAAAGATAGCCCAACATGGTAATAAGATAATGAATTCTTTATAATATGTCTGAAGAAAAGATATCCAGCAAGCCATTACATGGTTAGGCCATATCAATGTTTGAAAATAAAGATATCCATCAAAGGTAAAAAGATCATAATTTTTATTAGTGTCGCTGTTTTTCCCCTTCCTAGATGCACATTCCCCATTCACAAGATGATTTACACGACAAAATGTATGAGAAAAAGGTAAAAATTCATTCAAAACAACTACTTATTACAAAAACACGGCTGTTCAATTTATTGAACAACGACTATTCAATTGATTGAAAATAAAAAAACACACCAAAAAAATTGTGATGTTTAATTGATTGAACAACAACTGTTCATTGAACGTAAAAAACACACCAAAAAAATTGCGCTGTTCAATTAATTGAACAACAACTATTCAATTGATTGAACAACAAAAACACACCTAAAAAAAATTGCGCTGTTCAATTGATTGAACAAAAAAAACACAAAAAAATTGCGTTGTTCAATTGATTGAAAAACAAAAACACACCAAAAAAATTGAGTTGTTCAATTGATTGAACAACAAAAACACACCAAAAAAATTGCGATGTTCACTTGATTGAGTAGTAGTTGTTCAATTGAATGGACAACAAAAACACACAAAAAAAATTGCGCTGTTCAATTGATCGAACAACAAAAACACACCAAAAAAATTAAGTTGTTCAATTGATTGAACAACAACTGTTCAATTGATTGAACAAAAAAAACACACCAAAAAAATTGCGCTGTTCAATTGATTGAACAACAAAAACACAAAAAAATTGCACTATTCAATTGATTGAACAGCAAAAACACACCAAAAAAATTGTGTTTTTCAATTGATTGAACAACAAAAACACACCAAAAAAATTGTGTTGTTCAATTGACTGAATAATAGCTATTAAGCACATGCAAAAGAAACACAACTATCCATTTGATTGAATAGCAGCTACGTAGTCGAAGACAGGACAACAAATGTGCAGTCGGGAATGAAACAACAGATCTTCATTTGATAAAACTGTTATCACTCCGAAATTTCCAAAGGTTGTTCTTACGTTAAAAAAAAATATATCAGAGGTAACTAAAAACCACTTTTGGAGCTTAGGATCTAGCCTTCCTAAACTCAGAGAGGGCTTTCTCTATATGATTCAACTTTGTTTGTTTAATATATTTTAGGCTAGTTATGTATGTTTGGTTGGGTTGGTTTTTGATTGGTTTTGGTTGGTTGGTGGAATTAATGATTGAGATGAATAGGTGCTTATCAAATTTCCATTAGGCTATGGAGTCAATGTGATTTGAAATAGAATTGAATCAAATTATAAGGAAAGTTTTACAGGGCAAGATAGGTGAGAAATATCAGATCTCAAGGCTGAATGGTGAAGCGAATTTTCAATCAAGATCAAGGAGCAATTAAGAATTCCTTAAACCAGATAATGAAGAAGGATGAAGGAGTCAATTAGGATTAGAGGGAAATTAAGAATCCTCTAAACCGGATATCAGAAGAAAACATAGAAATGTACAACAGTTAAAAGCAGAGTGTAATATTTAAACAAATTCTATAGTAAAACTCCTGTTATAACATTTAAATTCAGAACACATATAAGTTTATGGAATACTTAGAAAGAGAACACGAACAATTGAAATTTTATACTTCACTGAGATAGCTCATCACATGAATCCTGTAAAGAAGTTTCTTTATAACTTGTTCAGTCTGTCAACTGGAAATTGGTACAATAACCCGCAGGCAAGAGATTAGTTAGCTAACAAAATGTTCAGAACTCCACACTTGACCGACCCTTGATACTTCAATTGATGAAGTATTTATAAAAAACTTTACAAAAAATATCTTGTCAATTGACTAGGATTTATTTTAGGAAAATAAAATATCTTTATGCAAAAAGATAGTGACACCTTCTAACTAATTGATATCTGGCCCTGATTTCTTTGATTGATGTTGCTTGTTTGTTTCTTTCATCTGTGCCTTCTTTCACCTGTGTGTTCTTTCACCCTTTATAGTAAATCACACCATTTCTCCCATGTTTCTTCATCTGAGAGTTTGGTTTTCATCATCCTACAATAAATCTCATCTGCCTCTATATATTTGGCAAACGTAGGCTTATTTACGAAAAGGTGATTTACCTCATGCTGGAGGTAAAAGAAGTTTTCTAGAGTTTGAAGGAGCACCTTGCCTGTAGGAATTCCCTTCATTGAGGAAATGTTGGAAGTTTATTTGGTTACTTCCCTTAAATTCTTGTCATAATCTTCATGTCTTATGAGTTTGTAATTTATTACCAGAGGATTAGGCAGACCTTTCTGTCTCAATACATCAACCTTGTTCAAAAACATTTTCACTGCGAGTTCCATAGTTTGACATTTCTCCTCAAGCTGTATCATCAAAGTTCTTTTGGAGATCACTTTATTCACCTCTAAGATAGTTCTGTTCTGTTAGCTATCTCGAGCTCTTCCAATTCATATTTATTTTTAGAATTCAGGAATTTTATTATTTCAGAGGCTTCCTCCGGTTTCTTTCTAAGATTGGCTTTGACCTTTTGAATTGCATCACCAACGTCCTTTATCAAGTCATTTTGTTCAAATATAATCTATATAGAAGGCCAAATATCATTAACTGAGTTAATGTTATTGGCCCACAATTGCTATTTTGCTTGGGTTAAAGGCTCTTTTAGTGACAATTCCTTCTCTAGCTTGTGGATTATGTCAATCAATCTATTGGCTTTCTGTACTTCAGCTTGCTACATCACTTCTGCCAATTTATTTCCATATTCTAAGTTCTTTACTTGTTCCTTGATCTTGTTGATCTCTGTAGTCTGAATGGACATATCTTCCACTGCTTTGATTAATTTTCTAGTCTCATCAGTGAGATGTGCTGTTGGTATTGCTGATGTAGTTACTGGAGCTGATGTGGATGCTGGAGCTGATGTAGATTATATGGGAATATCAGTATTGAGAATTGCTTCCATGCTTGTTTTTTTTCTTGTATAAGTTTATCCATCTCTGTCTCCATTTCCTTTAGTTGAGTTGTCAACTCGATGATTAGATTCATCATTTCATCCTTTTGATTATATGTCTCCAAAACCTCCTTGGTTTGTGGATGCTCAGTAGTTGGTAATTTTAACTGTTTCTTTAGTGCATCTATGTTTGCATTTTTCTTCTTTATAAGCTCTTTTGCAACTTTGATGTCTTTTGGATTATAACGAACTTCTATTACCAAATATTCTACTGAATTAATCCTGTTGTCCTTTGCTTGTGATGAGGCTCTCTCTAGCTTTAACTGTGACTTTATATTTTCTAGAGAGTTTTGAAACTTCTGAACACTTAGAGTTATATGTGTCATGGTTGAATATATCATCTCTCCTTCCTGCTTGTGGAATTCAATTTGGTCATTTGGATGCACATCCTTGACAGGAACTTCAAAGATTGTCGTTTTATAGTCTTCTGAAGTTTTGGGGGCATGTACCTTTGGTTGTAGAAATGTGATCTGCATCTTCCTTGTTTTGAGGTCAAAAGCTGAAAGCAATCTACTATGATCACTAGGAGTTTGCTTCCAGTATTGTGCATATGTAACGACCTTCAATGCTTCATTCTGGTTTTAATCTCTCTATATTTCTCCATGATATCCTTTTTTTTCTCAACTGGCTTGCTGGATGATGAAACCTCTGCACTATTTTTCTTTTGAATGATTTGTGCATTGGAGGTTGATGGCTGAGGTGTTTCTTCTGAAAGTGTTGTAGATGTCCTCCCTGATAACAATATCTGTTTCTGTGGTTTGTTCCTGCTCTATCACTGGATTTAGAATTGTTTTCTTTCTGTACATAAGCTTGAATTTACTATCATATGTAGCTTCTGCTGAATAAGAGCTTTTTGCTCTACCCGTTTTTTAATGTCTATCCTATGGGGCTGGAGTAAGTAGGATGGAACTAATATCAAGCTGCTTCTCCACTTCCTATAAAGTGTTTTCCAACCACTCTAACTGGTTGGAATATTTATCAATTTCAGGCTTAGATTCATGGATGAAATGGGTCAGTTTAAACTTAACTCTTAATTTGCTTATGACACCCAAGGGGAAATGGTTTCCAAGAGAGGAAAAAGGGATTAGGATAAGGGGAAGGTGTTAGAAAATGTTTTTGATCATGAATAAGCATAATGAGGCTTATATAATTTTTGAAAAGTACTCTACCTACCCTTTTATTCATCCTAACATTTTTTATTTCCTTTATTGGGTGCATTTGATCTTGTTGACCCTTTTATTTTATTTTGATAAGAAAACTAACTTATTTCTAACCTTATATCTTCCAATGGCTCAGATTAAAATTATGAGCTCATTTTTATTCTCTACCTAACTACTGATCTTCCAAGATTAAATGGTTTGGTCAGATCTTTATTCACTAACTATCATGACATAAAATTTAAAGGCATGAATGATCAAGATTAGATTGCATGATCATCATGAATTGTGGCATTTTGGACAAGCTACACACAATTTTATGTGCATAAAGTAAACTAAGAGTAGTGGCATTTGAATGTGAAACACTTTCAGAATTTATTTTTGTTTCTTTTTATGGGGTTCATATTTTATATCTTTTTTTATCTTTCTTTCTTTTGGTCCTTTGATTATTCTTTTAGGACTTACCCTCTTTTCATTTTTTTATATGGAAAACATTTGCAGAAATGAAAAGGTATGTAGAATATTACAAGAATTAACATAGCCAATTCAAAATTATGATCCCTATTATTATAGGACCCTAACAGTGGCTCCACTTGGGGATGGCATCTTCTTTTCAGATGTCAAGAAATTTTTGATCAGGGGCCTTGGAACTTTGGCTTTTCTTTGCTTGGAACTGCTTTCTATGCTCTCCTTTATTCAAATATATGATGTTATATATTTTAACGCTTAGGGCCTTCTTCTGGCTTCAAATTTGCAAGATAATCATCCACTTCAATCTAAACTTTGCTATGGTATTTACAATGAGTAACAATACAATCTAATGAACTACTGGTTATTCTCGTGAAAAATAGTGCTTCAACATTGAACGATTGACTAGTCCACATGGTAGATCTGTTCCATCTAATTCTTTCAAGAAAAATGCATTGTTACATCTGTAACCATAAATAATGTATGGTCCTTTCTAGAGAAAGTCAAATTTCCCATGTTTTCCTTTTTCTTCCCTCTTGGAATCCCATTTGAGTACTTGATCACCTATGAAGAAATCATCTTCTTTAGTTTTCTTATCAAAGATCTTCTTGATTTGTCTTGAATTATTTGGGATTTGATATAAAATTCTTCCTTGGTTTGCTGCAAATGAATTGTTTGGTTTATCCTCCTTTGGATTTCATTTGGTTCAACTTGCAGCTCTTGAATCATTTTCATTATTGGCACTCCTAATGAAGATGAAAAAACAACATCCATCCCATATACCAATTGATAGGGAGATGTACCAATAGATTTCTTAGTAGTTAGTCTGTCTGCCCATAGAGCATTGACCAACCTTTTATTCCAGGTTTTCTTGTTATCCTCTAATAGCTTCTTGATGATGTTGACTAGGCTTTTGTTTGAAGATTCTGGTAGTCCATTACCCTGAGGGTAATAGGAAGTGGAATGGCCTAGGGTGATATGGTATCAGTTACAAAAATCTATCATTTTCTTGGATTTGAAGGTAGCAACATTATCAGTAATGAGTTTTTGTAGGCATCTAAATCTAGAAAGGATGTTGTTCTTAAGAAATGAAATAATGATAGAGTCTGTGGCTTGTCTAGAGGGGATGGCTTCTATCCACTTGGTAAAATAATCAGTGGCTCTCAATAACCATTTATGTTGGGCACAAGAGGGTGGGTGAATTTCACCAATGAAGTCTAAACCCCATTGTTGAAATGTCATTTCTACTGAGATAGGTTTGAGGGGTAATGGTAAGAGTTTCTTCTTCCCTTCAAATATTTGACATTTGTGATAGGAGGTCACATACTTTCTAACATCTACAAAAAGAGTGGGCCAGTAAAAACCTGCCCTCAAAATTTTGTTAGCAGTTGTTTTCCAGTATAGGTGTCCTCCACAATCTCTTGCATGACTTTGCTAGCTTCATCTTTTAATAAACAATTTAACAGAATTCCACCATGATATTTCCAAAATAAAACATTATCCAAGATTTGAAAACAAAGGAATAACCTGTTCAGAGTTTTTTAGCAATCCAACTTTTCAGACTTCAAAAGTGAGTCCATCATCAGGGGTGAACGCCAAATGATCTTTGGGAAGATTTGAGAGAATTAGGGCAAACAAATAAAAATGTGTATATTGATTAGTAAGATATTTTTAAGGTCGGTTGGAAGAAATACAATCAATATATATTATTTTTTTAATTTTTTTAAAATTTACTAAATGATCAGGGGATTGTTGAAGAACAAAATTAATGTGATTGTTATTATTCCTAAGGTTTTTAACCATTATGAAAAATTAATAAGAGAATTTTGTATTAAAATATTAAATAAATGATGAGGGGATTGTTGAAGTAAAAAATTAAAGTGATTGTTATAAAACATTTTGTTATACCTAAGCTTTTAAACCATTATGACAAATTAATAAGGGAATTTTATTTTATTACATTTTGATTTATTTATTTAATATTTCTTTATTTAATAAGATAAGAGAAAAAATAATAATTAGGAAAAGTGACAAAATAAACATAAATTTTTTTTTTCAACAATCCCCTGATCATTTAAAAGAAAAAGAAAAGAAAAATTGTATTTCTTCCAAACGACCTTAAAAATCTCTTACTAATCACTATACACATTTTTATTTATTTGCCCTAATTCTCTCAAATCTTCCCAAAGATCATTTGTTGTTCACCATTGATGACGGACTCACTTTTGAAGTCTGAAACGTTGGGTTACTAAAAAAATCTGAACAGTTTATTCCTTTGTTTTCAAATCTACTTCACCTGTATGGATTCTCTTTTAAAAAATATTCAGTCCTACCATGGAAGGGACTTGATGAACAACACCACTCACTTTGAGAAATTGAGATTATCTAGAGCAAAACTCCTTTCAAACCTGCCATTTGTAAAACATTGTAGAGATAACTACCTTACTCCAAACTTCGATGTCTGTAAACATCTGCTCAATCATGGCTACAACCTTTCAATTTTCAAAAAATTAAGTGAATCTCTAATTAAAAGTGAAATAAAATCTACAAGAATTCGCCTTATTAAAATCTCTCAAGATCTGATAAGCTTACATTTGTTACTAGCCTCATTGCTGCACGCTGACCTTTGGAGAATCGTAGATGCCCTCACCTTTATAAAGGCTGAACGATGGCAATACAAAGACACGTTAAAAAAATGCAAAAAAGTCTGTTCTTTATCTTCCTCGCTGCATCCGAGGCCTCCGTCCTTTCCCTACCGCAACTCTGTTGACAACACAAACCGGTTAGATCACATAGATTCGTTCGATATTTGTAGTCAACTCTCCCGCATTCGCCAAGTTCACACACAGAATTCAGAAGAATTCGACCCTCCTCACACGAAATCGAATGATGATTTTTCAAACCAGTTAGATCACACTGATTCATTCGATATTTTTAGTCGACTCTCCTATATTCACTAGGATATCATGCAAAATTCGAAAGAATCTGGCCCTCCTCACATGAAATCGGAAGATTATATTGGTCGAGACGCAGATCAAATCATACATTTCACCGAGAATAACAGAGATGACCTTCCAACAGAGCAATCATCTCAGCTATCTGATGATGTGTTTGCGGACACTGATTCTAGCCGACCAACCAGCTCTCCCTTACGCATCACCGTTGTCCATAGCATAAACAACTCTGCACATGAAGTCGATGTCTCCAGCGCCCCTGTTCTTCCTCTCATTGGCAGCAAAACTTCCTCTCCCAATCACCGACCTCGACCAACTGATCTATCTCATATTGAATTCCATACTCTCGCTCACCCATCCCTGAATCATGTTGTGTCCAACCCGCACTACAAGGGATTCAACAAACCCTCTGTCATAAACCTTTCTAGTGTCAACCTAGACCAAGCCTCTATTTCCATTCTTCATAAAGGTTTAAAATTCGCCATTACTCCCAATAACATCCCCTTCGATAACATAATAAGTAATATAGAGATTTCCATTAAATATTTTAATCTAATCAAAGCTGAGGAAATAAGACAAGACATAGTGAGAATTCTTAAAGATACCAAACCGCCTAAAATTAACATATCCAAGGAAGAAAAACTTGCAATAACTAATCTAAAAAAGAGTAAAAATATAATCATCTTAAAAGCAGATAAGGGAAATGCTACCGTAATAATGGACAGGTCTGAATATGATAGAAAAATGGAATACCACCTAAATAATAGTGGTTGCTATAAAATATTAAATAAATACCCTGGTGCTAAAATTCTTAAAGAAGTAACCAAGATAATAAAAAATTCATCCCTTGACGCCGACTTAAAAAAGAGAATCATCCCTTCTAGTTCCATCACACCTAGAATATATGGAGCACCTAAAGTTCAAAAAGATGGCATCCCGTTAATACCCATAGTCAATACCGTAGGCTCACCCACCTACCTCCTTGCTCAATACCTTGCCAAGAAATTACGCCCCCTTGTAGGAAACACTTCGTCGTTTATCAAAGACTCTGCATATTTCGTTAATTGGACCAAAAACCTTGATATGATAGAAAAAGATCTCATGGTAAATTTCGACATTGCCTCACTGTACACCATGATACCTATAGACGAGGCGATCGATGTTATGAAATCTATCACTGATAGCGAGACTGTAGACCTCCTCAAACTGTGCTTAAAATCTTCTTTCTTCAGTTTCAAAGGAATAATTTATGAACAAACTCATGGAGTTGCCATGGGCTCCCCTCTATCTCCTATAATTGCTAACATATACAACTCCCCCTGGATCTGACATTTTGTACAACTCTTGTTCTTCCTGGTAAGAAAAATGGTATCTTCATTATTTATTCCCATCAAGTTTATCTGGGTGTCTTGATCTTCTTCATGATGTTGTGAAATTTTAGCATAATTTTCCTGGAAAGGTGGTCTAATATGTTGATCAGGTACTACTTCTCTTGATTTACTAGTATTAGGATTTTTCCTAAAGTTGGGGTTTCTAATTTGGGGACCTTGTTGATTTTCCCACTGAGGTTTTCTTTCCATGTTTTCTAGTCTATCCATTAGTATTTCTATATTTTTGGCTAAACTATCTATCTTAACATCTGAAGTAGATGGTTCTTCCTTAATGGTCACTCTCCTCTCATTCCTTATTCTTGCTCTTTTAGCTAGTAAGTTAGCTTCTAGACTAACTGCATTAATCTGCATATGTTCTAAAGTTTCAGGGTTTCTTTCTCTTAACTGATAGGACATATCAATGTCAAAACCATCTGGAAATTTAATTAGGGCTAAGTCTGGTGGAGGTTTGATATTCACTGGAATTGCATTGTAAATGTTGTTAAACCTAATACAGTAATCCTAAATAGATTCATTAGGATCTCTTCTAATGTTCTCACATTCAGATAATATCTGGAGAGGGTTTTTATTTCTTTCCCATCTACTGATAAAAAATCGATGGAAAGCAGCTAAATCAGCAATATGGCCAGCAGGTAAAGATTTAAACCATTTTTTAACATCTCCTGCTAGTGTTTGTGCAAATAATCTCATTTGTACATCTGCCTCATCAATTTCATGTAACTCAAAAAGTCTGTCATTTTATCTACATGTTGTTGAGCAGTATATTGACCAGTACCATCGAACTGAAATGTTTTACTCTGGTAAACTTGTGGCATGGCATGTAAAGGGGCTTGTAAGACCAAAGGGGCAAATATGGCTGCCATAGCTAAGATTTTAGCTCGACTGGGAGGTAAAGCAGTGGTGCTTGAAGACGGACTTAAAATTTTTGAAGATGAACTCGAAACATTAGGTTGGAGAGGAATTTTAGGTATGAATGGTTTTGTGGAATGAACTGTGGTGGATATTATAGATGAGATGGTACTGAATGGAGCTGTTACAGTTTCTAAAGATACTGTAGAGAGCTTAGGGGTAGCAGCAGTTAGGGCAGCTAATTCAACTGAATGTTGAAAATAGGCTTCATCTATATCCTTTATCAAAGTTGAGGTTAAAGCATCAAGTTTGTCAAAAGTATCCAGAATCTGCTGATCTAAATCAAATTGTATAGTATCTTTCTTTGATTCAATAAATTGAATAAAATTGGGGTCTATTATAGTATCATGGACTGAGTTTTTAGATTTGGTACGAAATAAAGAATGCTCAAATGATAAATCAAATTGAATATCCTCTATACTTGATAATTCCTTAGGAAGTGAATTTTCTTTGATTAACTCACTACTACTTCCTTGAATTTCTACTTTTTTAGGTTTTCCTAAAATTCTGCCAGGATCATGAACAATTGTAGCAGGCTGTGGATCCAGATGAGCCCTGGTATAATATGTTCTTTTAGAAGCCATAATTTTAACTTTCTATGATAAATTCAAACAACCCTTTAAAACCTTCATGTGAAAAATGAGAAAAATTGTTTCTTTTAAGATTTATTTTAACTAGGAACTAGTTTGTCCCCAGTATGGTCGCCAATATGTTATCACTCCGAAATTTCCAAAGGTTGTTCTTGCGTTAAAAGAAAAATATCAGAGGTAACTACAAACCACTTTTAGAGCTTAGGATCTAGCCTTCCTAAACTCAGAGAGGGCTCTCTCTATATGATTTAACTTTGTTTGTTTAATATATTTTAGGCTAGTTATGTATGTTTGGTTGGGTTGGTTTTTGATTAGTTTTGGTTGGTTGGTGAAATTAATGATTTAGATGAATAGGTGCTTATCAATTTTCCATTGGGCTATGGAGTCAATGTGCTTTGAAACAAAATTGAATCAAATTATAAGGAAAGTTTTACAGGGAAAGATAGGTGAGCAATATCAGATCTCAATGCTGAATGGTGAAGTGACTTTTCAATCGGGATCAAGGAGCAATTAAGAATTCCTTAAATCAGATAATGAAGAAGGATGAAGGAGTCAATCGGGATCAGAGGGCAATTAAGAATCCTCTAAACCGGATATCAGAATAAAACATAGAAATGTACAACATTTAAAAGCAGAGTGTAATATTTAAACAAATTCTGCAGTAAAACTCCTGTTATAACATTCAAATTCAGAACAAATATAAGTTTATGGAATACTTAGAAAGAGAACATGAACAATTGAAATTTTATACTTCACTAAGATAGCTCATCACATGAATCCTGTAAAGAAGTTTCTTTATAACTTGTTTAGTCTGTCAACTGGAAATTGGTACAATAACCCACATGCAATAGATCAGTTAGCTAACAAAATGTTCAAAAGTCCACACTTGAACGACCCTTGATACTTCAATTGATGAAGTATTTATACAAAACTTTATAAAAAATATCCTGTCAACTGACTAGGATTTATTTTAGCAAAATAAAATATCTTTAGGTGAAAAGATAGTGACACCTTCTAACTAACTGATATCTGGCCCTGATTTCTTTGATTGCTGTTGCCTGTTTGTTTCTTTCATCTGTACGTTATTTCACCTGTGTGTTATTTCACCCTTTATAGTAAATCACACCATTTCTCCCATGTTTCTTCATCTGAGAGTTTTATTTTCATCCTCCTACAGTAAATATCATATGCCTCTGTATATTTGGCAAACATAGGCTTATTTACAAAAGGTGATTTACCTCATGCTAGAGGTAAAAGAAGTTTTTTAGAGTTTGAAGGAGCGCCTTGCCTGTAGGAATGCCCTTCATTGAGGAAATGTTGGAAGTTTCTTTGGCTACTTCCCTCAACTTCTTGTCATAATATTCATGTCTCATGAGTTTGTCATTTATTACCAGAGGATTAGGCAGACATTTCTGTCTCAATACATCAAACTTGTTCAAAAACCTTGTCACTGCGAGTTCCATAGTTTGACATTTCTCCTCAAGCTGTATCATCAGTTTTCTTTTGGAAATCACTTTCTTCACCTCTAAGATAGTCTCTATTCTGTCAACTATCCTGAGCTCTTCCAATTCATATTTATTTTTGGAATTTAGGAATTTTATTATTTCAGAGGCTTCCTCTGGTTTCTTTCCAAGATTGGCTTTGACCTTTTGGATTGCATCACCAGCCTCCTTTATCAAGTCATTATGCTCAAATATAATCTGTATAGAAGTGTAGAAATTTTAATACAATTATGTATTGTCTGGATTCTCTTGATCTAACAATTATATGTCACTGTTAAATACATAATCCTTCTACTTAAATTTAATTGCCAATTGCAAACACATGAAGAAATATCAATCACACATAACACAAATGTTTTTTTATCGGGAAAGCATAAAGATAAAAACCCCACTATAATATATTATGTATATATCATGGATCATGAAAAAGTCTCATACAAAACTATAATCCAAGAGCTTTAAGTACAATATACAATCATCTCACACTGTCATACAAAAATTGGCATATTCATGCACCAATTTACTACCTCCTGACAACCTGCCTCCACTGCCCCATCCTTGATGGTCAAGAACCTCTGAATGATTAATTCTAGCTTGCCTTGACTGCGCAATACTCATAGGCATCTCCAATGTGTGTTTGGTTGCAAGTGTGCACCCACTAATGTCACAACTGCTACTCAAACTGTCCCTTTCACCTATCTCTCAACTAGGTCTTCACTGGATCTGACATGCATGTAGTTAACATTAGTAAATCTTCAGTTGCATGTGAGATCACTCCATGTGAATTAATTTAATATTTAATTCACTGATCTATCACTAGTGTATCTTTAGTTACAACTAGTTACAACTAGCACAACTAAGTTTAACTCACTTAATTGAGTTAAACTACTTTACAACTCACATAACTACACATCCAACTCTGTTACAACTTTGTATCACTCAGTTACAACAAAGTCCACTAGCATGTCCCACCAACCAACCTTTGAACTTGAAATTCCTTCAGTCAACTGGTTTTCCACATCAGTTAACTAAAATCAAGTGCTTCAAGAGAATAGATTATTATTTATTGTCTGATTATTATTAAGAGATAAAAATAATCGACATGCATTCTATTTTTAGACATGCAATCCACGAACCGACTTCACACATGCATTCCAAAAATAGACACCCATCCATACATAGAATTTTCTCAACCATCTATAAATAGACTCTCGCTATAAATAGAATTTTCTCACCATTATAAAAATATACATATACCTAAAAATAGACTGTGTGGGCCCCACCTAGTGTAGGTGTTTAATTTTCATTAGGATCAAGGATTTTGCTTCCGGATGCCAATTTCATCATTTCTTGTTGCAAACTTCAACAAGAAGGCTAAATATCATTAACTAAGTTAATGATATTGGCCCACAATTGCTGTTTTTCTTGGGTTAAAGGCTCTTTTAGTGACAATTCCTTCTCTAGCTTGTGGGTTCTGTCAGTCAATCTATTGGATTTCTGTACTTCAACTTCCTGCATCACTTCTGCCAATTTATTTCCATCTTCTAAGTTCTTTACTTTTTCCTTGAGCTTGTTGATCTTTGTAGTTAGAATGGAAATATCTTCCATTGCTTTGATTAATTTGTTGGCCTCATCAGTGGGATGTGCTGTTGGTATTGCTGATGCTGTTGTTGATGTAGTTACTGGAGCTGATGTAGATGCTGGAGCTGATGTAGATGCTATGGGAAGATGCTATGGGAATAACAGTAATGGGAATTGCTTCCATGCTCGTTTGTTTTTCCTGTACAAGTTTATCCATCTCTGTCTCCATTTCCTTTAGTTGAGCAGTCAACTGGATGATTAGATTCATCATTTCATCCTTTTGATTATCTATCTCCAAAACCTCCTTAGTTTGTGGATGCTCAATAGTTGGTAATTTTAACTATTTCTTCAGTGCAACTATGTCTGCATTTTTCTTCTTTATAAGCTCTTCTGCAACTTTGATGTCTTTTGGAATATAACCAACTTCTATTACCAAATATTCTAGTGACTTAATCATGTTGTCCTTTGTTTGTGATGAGGCTCTCTCTAGCTTTAACTGTGACTTTATATTTTCTAGAGAGTTCTGCAACTTCTGAACACTTAGAGATTTATGTGTCATGGTTGAATATATCATATCTCCTGCCTACTTGTGGAATTCAATTTGGTCAATTGGATGCACTTGCTTGGTAGGAACTTCAAAGCTTGTCTTTTTATAGTCTTCTGAAGTTTTGGGGGCCTGTACCTTTGGCTATAGAAATGTCATCTGCATCTTCCTTGTTTTGAGGTCAAAAGCTAAAAGCAACCTACTCTGATCACTAGGAGTTTGCTTCCAGTATTATGCATATGTAATGGCCTTCAATGCTTCACTTCTGATTTTAATCTCTTAATATTTCTCCATGATATCTTTTTCTTTCTCAACTGGCTTGCTGGATGATGAAACCTCTACACTATTTTGCGTTTGAATGATTTGTGCATTGGAGGTTGATGGCAGAGGTGTTTCTTCTGAAGGTGTTGTAGGTGCATCATCCCTAATAATAATATCTGTTTCTGTGGTTTTTTCATGCTCTATCACTAGATTTAGATTTGTTTTATTTTCTTTATATAAGCTTGAATTTATTACCAGATGTAGCTTCTACTAAATAAGAGCCTTCTTCTCTAACCCTTTTTTAATTTCTATCCTATGGGGCTGGAGTAAGTAGGATGGAACTAGTATTAAGCTGCTTCTCCACTTCCTGTAAAGTGTTTTCCAACCACTCTATCTGGTTGGAATATTTCTCAATTTCAGGCTTAGATTCATGGATGAAAGGGGTCAGTTTGAACTTAACTCTTAATTTGCTTATGATACCCAAGGGGTCATATGACCATTTGAAACTGTTGTTGAACTTTAACTCTTGTAGGCATTTGTCTACTTCCTTTCTAGCATTCTACTGTTGCATATAAAAGGCCCTAATTGATTTTTTTATTATCTTGAATTGGGTTTTCTTTTTGGCTGAAATGAAATTGATTTCATTAGAATTCAAGATTTGCGTGATGTACACTAAAGAAAATATCCTCATTGGGAGGTATTTGGGAAGCTTGTAAGGGACTAATTGGCTTCCATACACTCTAATATCTGTGTGATTCTGGTATAAATACCAGTCTCCTGTTTTGCTTTGATCTGATAATTGTAGAACCTTTTTGATTTCTTCATTGATTCTGGGCTGAATGCTATTGCTAAGCATATTAACTACTGGATATACAAAAGAATCAATAAAGTCTTTGAAAATCAATTCAGTGGAATCCTTTCTGATCAAGGATGTCCAAAAGATAATAGACTGGGGATTACCCTTTGTGTCCAATTTTTGTAGGTTGACTGCAAACCTTTATGATTGAAAATATATGAATAAATGAAACAATACTGAGGAGTATTTGAATACTCCTTCTTCTGGCAGTTTGATCAGTTGATCATGCATGTCATATGCTAGGAATTGGGCAAAGTTTAAAGTTATAGCTGGAGGCTGATCCGGGAAAAAGATAGAGAGGAAACCAAGGATGGATTCATCTACATTCTCATCAGTGAAATGTCCTAAAATACACGAAATCATGGTTACAATTTGCTTGGTTCTTTCTAGAAATACAGTAGCAGAATATTGTGGGTCGTTTTTAGGAAATTGAGCTAATTCAGGGAGGAAATTCTGAAAGATTTGAGACCTTTTAGGGAAATCTAGCTTTAGGTAAAGCTCAGTGAGGGTCTCAATGGAGAAAGGCACTCCCTCTGGTTGTGATTGAATTTGCAACATTTGATTAATGGATTGAGCAGTGATTGTAATCAATATTTCTTGGTCATGGGTGACTATGGCTCTTTCATTTGGCAAATAGCCGTGTTGGCATAGTCTGATGACTTCAGGGAATTGGTAAGTCTGTGGAAATGTGTATTTGGGCAAGTTAGAGTCCCATAGATGAATATCATTTGCCTAATCAAAAAATTTGTCATGGGTCCATTAGTGGAGCTCCAAAAGGTTGCTATCAGTCACAGTATCTATTATTTTGAAGTCTTTATCAGCTAAAGGAATGTGGTCGACATCTAACAGGGGTGGTTGCAAGGGGTTTACAATTTGGACGCTTTGGGAGGCCATCAATTTGGTTCAATTATTGAATTAATAAGCTTATTTGATGGTGTCAGATATTTAGGATTACCTGGAATACCGAAAATTTGATTTGTGGAAGGAGGTCCGAGTAGAGGCAGGATTCACTTTTGGTTGGAAATGGCTTTTTCAGTTTCTTTCGCAAATCGACATAAAATAAGAAAATAACAGAATGGGGCGAGGTTTTATCATTTTTGAAATTGGCAGTTTATCTCTTGGTGCCGGTGGTTTATCGCACAACTTGGAAGTGGTTTGTTGGTTTGGGAATGGGGTGCGATAAAATGAGGAAGCGTCGCGTGGCAGGGGAGCAGGGGAATGAAACCACCCATTTCGCACCCCCCCTGTTCTAAACTTCAAACAACAGGGAGTGTGAAAAGGTTCGGAGGCCGTTAGATTTGATCGACTGTGATCAGAAGGTTGACGGGTGTTGCGAAATTATTCAAATGAGGTGGGTTGGGAAATATATTAAGTGGAGGTTGTGAAATATATTAGGCGGGAGGCTAAATCAAAGTGGGTTGGGAATTATATTAAGCGGGTGGGGGTTAAATGAAAAGTGGGCCCAATGAATATTTGGTGCATTAAACTATGAAAAAATGGGTTTTGTTGTTTTATGAAAAAAATAAAGTTAGTCAAGGGGGAAAGGGGGTTTTTCAAAGGGAAAAAGGGTTTTTTAGAAAGGGGAAGGGTTAGAAAATGTTTTTGAAATGGGAAAGGGATTTTAGAAAGGGGAAATGGTTTCCTAGAGAGAAAAAAGGGATTAGGATAAGGGGAAGGTTTTAGAAAATATTTTTCATCATGGATAAGCATAATGAGGCTTATATAATTTTTGAAAAGTACTCTACCTACCCTTTTATTCATCCTAACATTTTTTATTTCCTTTATTGGGTGCATTTGAGCTTGCTGACCATTTTATTTTCTTTTAATAAGAAAACTAAGTTATTTCTAACCTTATATCTTCCAATGGCTTAGATTAAACTTATGAGCTCATTTTTATTCTCTACCTAACTACTGATCTACCAAGATTAAATGGTTTGGTCAGATATTTGTTCACTAACTATCATGACATAAAATTTAAAGGCATGAATGATCAACATTAGATTGCATGATCGTCATGAATTGTGGAATTTTGGACAAGTTACACACAATTTTAATTGCATAAAGTAAACTAAGAGTAGTGGCATTTGAATGTGCAACACTTTTATAATTTATTTTTGTTTCTTTTTATGGGGTTCATATTTTATATCTTTTTTGATATTTCTTTCTTTTGGTCCTTTGATTATTATTTTAGGACTTACCCTCTTTTCATTTTTTAATATGGAAAACATTTGCAGAAAGGCAAAGGTATGTACAATATTACAAGACTTAACATAACCAATTCAAAATTATGGTCCCTATTATTAGAGGACCCTAACAAAAACAACAAATGTTTGTTGGATGGAACAACAACTGTTTATTTATAGCAACTGCGCATTTGCCAATGAAATGGCAACCACAAATTTGAAGAAAACAACTCTTAAAACACAAAAACATAAGATAAATCAGAAAATAAACAACACTTTATTAAAAAGAGTAAATAAATAAATAAATAAAGTTACAACGACTGTGATTTCAGTTGCAGTAATGTTGTTTCCTAAGGGAACATCAATTTGTTTACAGGAACAACAATCTGTCAATGGTGAATGAATGGAAAAAAAAATGATCGTTTGAAAAACAAAAATACTTTGGTGGAAATGACTTGAATTTTCAATTCTTCATTTTTCTGTTATGAATCCAACAAATAATGAAAATATCTTCACATCGTTTTCTTGTTGGCAGGTATTAGCTGGACATATGTGGCAAGATCTTATAAGATATTTTAGATCATGACATCTAAAAAACTTAACATCATATGATATTAAAATTCTTAATATATGTTGGGATGAAATGCCCTTATTTCATTAACATTGTCTTCAAGAATCATTTTTTCATAAATGGACTTCCTTTATTCTCCTTGGAGCTGCAAAAAAATGAGTATCTACCCGCAATAAAATATAAAATCATGGAATAAGAGAGGTGTACGGGATATTTTAATCAGAGAAATATGAAAAAAATATCAAGTAGTTACTCTATAAAATAAATCCACATAAAGATAAACAAAGCATAATTTATATGTCACCTGCGGGAGAGCATTGGTTGACCATACTAACCAGCAGTGTTTTAATCGCAAATTCTTTGTTTTTCGTCCAATTTCAGTGATTCCAAAGCCAAATGAAATTTGTTTTAAAGATATATCACCAATAGAAACAGGTTACAAAAATTCCATGATATGATATGTCAAATTTACTTAAAACAACCTGCATAACAAAGTCATTTTCAATTTCCCAACTTAGGCAAACAGTTGATATTTTAGGCATAATTTTTTCTTTTGATGAGGGATTCAAATGATTCAAATTGGAGATTAAATTGGATTCATTTTAATATCTCCAATAGGAACAATTTTTTTAGGCAAGAATAGTTGATGGGTCAAATATGCTAGTGAACAGCCGAAAAAACATATTTTTGAGAATGCTGATTTACAATAGGCAGTCCATATTTTGGTCATAAATTTCTCATACGATATCGAAATAGAGTGATTCAAATTGCCTTGTAAACTATATTCATAGGATAATATACAATAGAAATTTTTTTGCAAGATCTAGTCATTTAGGCCTCCAAAATCTGACTATCCCAACTCTATCCTTGAGTTACCAACTAGACACCCTATCAATGTTTTGGCTATAAAATTTTCGTTTCAAATCCAAATTGAGTGATTCAAATTGGGTTGGAATGGATAAATAAATGGATACTTATTATAGAAACTAGTTTTAAAAATATTACCTTTTGGTCCCTCAAAACATGACTGTCCCGACTGTGTTTTCAGAAATTTTATCAAGCCCGCAAGCCAAAAAAATATGATATTCAAGCAATTTTTCCAAATTGGTGACAAAAATGAATATGAGTGTCTGTAGAAACATTACATTCAATATAATACATCTACATACATAAGTAAGCTCAAACATTTATCACCGATGTTGATTTCCACAACATGTTGCAACAAAAACAACTATTTTTATTTTTTATTTTTTTAGATAAAGAAATTTATTTATTTATGTTCTTATTTATTCTATTTTATACACTAACCTACTCTACTTTGAAAAATAAAATATACTTACGTGTAAGAGTACTTCCAGTGGAACCATTTTCGAAATAAGGCCTCAAATATGTACATACTCAAATTTGAAAAATACATGTTAATAAATAATAGGGTATGAGAGACCAACTTCCCTTGAAAGGATGGTGCCAAAAATTGCTGAAGTATGGAGTGATGCTACAAAAAAATAATGGAGTGAAACCAATATTCAATATAACCTTGACTCTCTTGATTTCCTATGGTTTTCATATCATGAATTTCTTCCACAAATTCTGTAATTTTTGTATTTGAAGCCTTCCCAATCTCAATATAATATTCTTGCAATGGTGCATGTGAGATAGAATAGGTGGGAAGGGTAGGTAAATTTTGCAGTTCAGCACTGCAAGAATGTTGCACTAGTCTATTACTATGAGGGTGTGGAATGGATTGAGCAGGAAATTGTGTAGGGCATGGAGGATTTTGATAATGTAGTTGATCGGGTTGTGTGGATGATTTTGATAGGTAAACAAGATGTTGTTGAAGATATAGAAAGGAATATGGATGATATGTTTGTGCTACAATATGTGGAAGAGTATTCATGTAATCATAAGATGAACCATGCCAAGCTTGTGGACAAGAAAGATTGGTGAGGGTTATATTAAGATTGACATGACTGCCCTAACATAGGAGTATTCCATAATGGATTATGAAAGTAAGAAAATGGAGAGGAAGTGTTTTGAACCATACATGTAGGCCATGGTTTCCATGGTTGCGAGCTTGTAGCTTCTCAATCTCTTTGATATGTTGCTTCCATCCTAGGTAAAAAACAGAAACTATGCATGGGATACTCCTTTTGGGAATGAGAAAAAAACACTTCATCAATTTTTTCCTGATTTTTCTTTACCTGCAAAACATGCAATTGTGAATTTAGAGACCTAGTAAAATAAATTTTAAAATGTTCAAATAAATCATTATTTCAGCTCTTATATCTCTTGTTCTTTTAGTAGATTTAGAAATGAAAGAAGAAAATTCTCTAGAATTATTACCAGCCTTGGATATTCCTCTTGAATACCTTATGCATAAATCACAAACGTCATCGTATGATAGCTGAAAAAGATCACCTTTTCCCATCAGATTTAAGAGTTCTAAAAATTCGTCTTTGATTCCTTTGAGTAGGAGTGTTTTTAAGACCTCTTTTTCCAAATGTTTATACTTCGATTTTTGAAGGTTGTATTTAAATCGCTCCACATAGTCCTCCAAGATTTCATCTTCCCCTTGTATCATACTAAAAATGTCTTCAATGGCCTGTTGAAGCCTAGAAAATCTCTGCTTCAAACATTGGGGAAAACCACCCGGTCGGGACCTTAAGACAACTCCTTTTCCGTTTGGGATGGTGGCTCCGACTGGATTTAAA